>VFFE01007566.1:624307-664031 GCA_008921705.1 Burhinus oedicnemus
AAAAAAAGAAAAAAAAAGAGAAAAAAGGGGGAAAAAGGAAAAAAGGAGAGAAAAAAGGGGGAAAAAGGAAAAAAGGAAAGAAAAAATGGGGGAAGATGGAGAAAAAAATAGAAGAAAACAAAGGAAAAAAAGAAACAAAGGGGGAAAAAAAGAGGAAAAAAAAGAAGGAAAGGAAAAACCCTAGAGTATGGTGCAGAGCTAGGGAGGGTCGCTGGGTCCCAATCCCTGTCCCGCTGGTCCCTGCAGGGCTGGGCTGGCAGGTGTCCCCCCCTCCCCACTTCAGGCTGCCATAGCACATGGGCTGGGGGCAAGGGGAGACCCTGGGGAGGCTGCACCAGGGTGGGCCCTGGCTGGCCCCTCCGGGAGTCCCCCCTCGTGGGGGTCTTGTTGGACTGAGAGGGGCTGGGGACAGAGAGGGCAGAGACTGGGGGAAAGCCTGGGCGCCATAATTGTGCTCGCTTGTTCTGGGTGCTCCGGGGTGAGATTATGCGGGTGTGCGTGAGTGTGCGGGTGTGATTGAGCTGGTGTGATGTGTGTGGGGGTGTGCTACGTCAGAGAGAAAGGGGGGGGGGTGTGTAATCGTGTGTGGCCATGATTGCGTGGCGTGACTGTGTGACCGATTGCGTGGGTGTGATGGCGTGCGTGCGAGACAGCGAGCGCGCATGTGACTGCGACTGTGCGACTGCGTGTGCCTGGGTACGGGTGCCCGCCTGGTCCCCTCCGTGAGACGCGCAACATGGTTTCCATTTTGTCTCTTTCTAGGGGATGTTTGTTCTGGGCCTGCCCTATGCCATCCTTCATGGTGGATACCTAGGACTCTTTTTAATAATTTTCGCTGCAGTGGTTTGCTGCTACACTGGGAAAATCCTTATTGCCTGTCTTTATGAAGAGAATGAGGATGGGGAGATAGTCAGGGTGAGAGACTCCTACGTGGATATAGCGAACGCGTGCTGCGCGCCTCGCTTCCCCACCCTCGGAGGCAGGATTGTGAACGTGGCTCAGATCATTGAACTTGTCATGACCTGCATTCTCTATGTGGTGGTCAGTGGGAACCTGATGTACAACAGCTTCCCCAACTTGCCCGTCTCCCAGAAGTCTTGGTCCATCATTGCCACGGCAGTGCTCCTGCCTTGTGCGTTCTTGAAGAACCTCAAGGCGGTCTCCAAGTTCAGCTTGCTCTGCACGTTAGCCCATTTTGTGATCAACATCTTGGTGATTGCCTACTGCCTCTCCAGGGCACGTGACTGGGCCTGGGACAAAGTCAAATTTTACATTGATGTGAAGAAGTTTCCCATCTCCATTGGCATCATTGTCTTCAGCTACACCTCTCAGATCTTTCTGCCTTCCTTGGAGGGGAACATGCAGAACCCCAAGGAGTTTCATTGCATGATGAACTGGACTCACATAGCAGCTTGCATCCTTAAGGGACTCTTTGCCTTGGTCGCCTATCTGACCTGGGCTGATGAGACCAAGGAAGTCATTACAGACAACTTGCCATCCACCATTAGGGCAGTAGTCAACATTTTCTTGGTGGCCAAAGCCTTGCTTTCATACCCCTTGCCGTTCTTTGCAGCTGTGGAAGTCCTGGAGAGGTCCCTTTTCCAAGATGGAAACAGGGCGTTCTTCCCCAACTGCTATGGGGGTGATGGGCGGCTCAAATCCTGGGGACTCACCCTCAGATGTGCCCTGGTAGTTTTCACCCTGCTCATGGCTATCTATGTCCCGCATTTTGCCCTCTTGATGGGTCTTACTGGGAGCCTCACAGGCGCAGGGCTCTGTTTCCTGCTCCCCAGTCTTTTCCACCTCAAACTCTTGTGGAGGAAGCTCTTGTGGCACCATGTCTTCTTTGATGTTGCCATTTTTGTTATAGGTGGTATCTGCAGTGTCTCTGGGTTCATCCACTCTTTAGAAGGCCTCATAGAGGCCTTCAGAACCAACGCTGAAGACTAAGGAGGGGCCAGAGCCGGTTGCAGTAGAAGAATCGCATCAAACATCTGCATAGCAAAATAATTCTGCATCCCTTTAATGGAAAGAGTCATTATTTTCGTTACGCGCATCCAACAAATTCTATGTCATAGAATCTGCAAATTAAAGGAAATAAGAAGAGATGAAAGTGTTCGCCCTGCCATCTTTTTAAATAAGCTAAGAGCTAAATATATTTTTTTGTTATTTAGAATTTTCTGAAGGAAATTATCTGGTGCCCCACCCCATCTCCTCACTTGTTGCCTGAAGCTTGGCCCCCCGCAAATGACCTGTTGGGAAACAGTCACAGTTTTCAATATTTCTTACAGATATGCAATTCAGTGTTTCAGGAGCTGAAACACGGGTGCCGATCCGATGGGATTGGGTTCCTACGCTCACATACGGAAGCAAACCAGCTGTGGGTGCTGGGAGCAGGGACCTTTGTTTTACACTGTGTGAGATGGATGTAGATGAGACCTAGATTGTACGACCAGCCCAACAAGTCCAAGCAGTGGCTGATGACCAGCGATGCCAGTTACCTGCGATGTTTACACCGTAGCCACATAGATGTCAGGACTGCTTAATTCTTCCATCCGAATTCACACCGAGGAACGGCGCTTCCCACTGATTACAATGTTTTGCCTCTGGTTGAAATCGCAGACCTGGAGTCCGCTTCTCGGTGACTTTTGTTTTGTTTTCACGATTGTTACTTCTAAATTACGAAAAGTTAAAAAAAAAAATTAATATATTGTTGGATTTGACGTCGTTCAGGATACAGGAACAAAACTACGACACAATTCATTCTGTGCAATCTACCAGATCCGTGGAGCTGTTTCCAATGTACGTGTGGTGTCATTGTGGTAAATAAGATGAAAAATGTATATCAGAAACAAAAAAATCTATCTTTAACATATAATGTGGTACATAAATATATCGAACAATAAAGAGAAAACATAGTTGATGAGGCTGGCCTGGTTCGTGGGGGGGCTCGGAGGAGTTGGGCAGGGGCAGCGGGAGGTTCTTGTGAAGGAGGGGAGGGGGGAACCCTTAAAAAAACAAATGCAGTGGAGGGGAAATAAATGAAATAATGGGCTGGGGGTACCCCCTGGCTTGAACCAAACTCAATCTGTCCTGCTCATGGATGCGGAGCGTGGGGCTGATCCCTGCCACGGGGGCGACTGCCCCCGTGGCAGTGATCAGCCCCACGCTCCGCATCCGTGACCGAAAACACCTTGATTTACACCGATTTAAAAGCCGCAACAACTAATTCGTTGTTCTCCCATTTCCGCTGCATAGCGGGGATGGGTGGGGGACACCCACCGGTAGGGGTCCCACAGGTCAGGCACAGCAGAGGTCCCCTCTTATCGCCCCCAAATCGTGTCGACCCCGTGGGAGTCGTGCCCCCCCCGCAGCCCGGCCCGAGCTGGCAGAGCTGGCCCCGACGGCAGCGGGCAGCTCCGCAATGCGGTACCGGGGCGGGGGGGTTTAGCATAAGCCGGGGAAAGGGGCTGCGGGCAGGAGGGGAGTGATGTTCCTTCCCGGAGAAAACAGTATTTCAGGCGATTTCCCAGGCAGCCTCTGAAAGGAAAGTGCAGGAGAGCTGTGGGGTTTATTCCATGTGGGGACAGGGCCGTGTGGTGCCGTGGGTGGGCGTGGGGGACATCATGGTGGGGGCCCTGCCCCCCCAGATGAGTTGCGTTTCCCTCCTTGCCAGCCCCCTTTTCTAGGGGGATGCAGCTGTGCCCCATCTCCATCCCCATCTTTGTACTCACACCCATCCCTGTCCTCATCCTTGTACTCACACCCATCCCCATCTTCATCCCTGTCCCCATCTTCATCCCCATCTTCATCCTCACCCCCATCCCCGTCCTCATCCCTGTACTCACACCCATCCCCATCTTCATCCCCATCCCCATCCCCATCCTCACCCTCATCCCCATCTTAATCTCCATCCCCATCCCCATCCTCATCCTCACCTCCATCCCCTTCCTCATCCCTGTACTCACACCCATCCCCATCTTCATCCCTGTCCCTATCTTCATCCCCATCCCCATCCTCACTCCCATCCCCGTCTTCATCCCCATCCCAACCCGCATCCCCATCCTCATCCCTGTACTCAAACCCATCCCCATCTTCATCCCCATCCTCATCCCCATCCCCATCCTCATCCCCATCCCCATCCTCATCCCTATCCCTTTCCCCATCTTCGCCCTCCCCCCCACTCCCTATCCCGGTGCCGGTGACCGGTGGGTACCCGCCCCCCCGGCAGGCACCGACCCGGGCTCCCGCCTGCCCGCCCGCAGCCCGCGGCCCCGGCGGCAGCGCAGCGCCCTCGCCCGACGGCGCCGCCCGGCCCGGGATCCATCGCATCTCCCCAGCCGGGATGCGGGGAGACCGCCGGGCCGATGGAGCTGGGCGAGGAGCTCCTCCTTCATGGGTGTCTGCTGCTTTTTCTGCTGCTGCGAGCTCTCTGTTCCAGCTGGGAACATGGGAACCGGCATGGGAGGAGATCCAGCCCACGTTCTCCCTGCCCTGCGCAGGGCTGAGATCACCCCCCGGATCCTGGAAGTAAGAGGAGAGATGAGGAGCCCTGGAAGGTCAACACATCCGTGGTTTGCAATTGCTTTGCAAGCGGTGGTTTTAGGGTCCTTTTCTCTCCATGTTTCCCATTAGGATTGCAGGAAGCAAATGGATGCAGCCAGGACAGCTGCCATGCCGCAGCGGTAGTGCAGCTTGCTCGCCTCTCCTTGCAGGCAGCTGCTCGTGCACGGATGCGGGATGCTCACAGACTAACCTGTCCCATGTCTTCGTGTTTTTCAGGGGCCAAAGGTTCTCTGGTTCAGGGCACATGATGATGGAAACCGGTTTATGAAGCTTTAGCTTTGCAGAGGTTTTAAACCTAATTCAGCAACTTTTTTCCCCCCCTCCTTGTGAACAGAAACAGCTCCTGCTTTGAGCGTATTTGGGGCTGTGAGATGATTTGTGCCTTTTTTTGTGACAATGAGGGGAAAGTCAGAGCAGCCGAGGGCTCCTTGCTCCCATCCCTCAGGGTGCAGAGCTGGGGAGCAGGAGCAGAACGTGCCCTCAGCCCCTGCAAGGGCACCTCAAATTCCCGAGTCCTGCCTAGGCACAGCCCTTCCAAGTCCCTGCTTCCCGGGGAGCGGAGATACCGCCTGGCTGGAGGGACTCTGCCAGGCATTTCTGCCTCCCCTGTGATGCCTGGCAGTGGGCTGCGCAGGGATGACAGGGCATCTCAGCGTCTGGCTCGCTGTAGTTTTCGGCTGTGGTAAAGCCCGCGATTATCCAGAGAGCCCCAACGGGCTTTGTCTCGCTGTCAGTTCTGCTCAAGCGCTTTCCTCCGTGTTTCTGCCGGGTGCCGACGCACGCCCGCAGCTGACGTGCGACGAGCTTGCGAAACGAGCCCACTCAGCAAGCCAGAGCGATAAGCCCAGGCTTTGCCCTCTAAACTTGTCCGCGGCTGGAATGAGTGTGGCTGTTGGTGCAACCCTTGTGACTTGGGCTTGAAATACAGGCAGCGCCCCCCCAGCCTGGCACAGCAGACATTTTGATGCCACGCTGATGCTAGTGAAAGCGGACGTGAACCCAGTGTGGCGGGAGATGTGCAGCCTTTAAAGCGGGGGATGCAGCGGAGTGAACGAAATAAACCCCCAAATAACAGCAGGTTTAACTTGGACAAAGCAGAAATCTTCTGAAAAGCCAGCACGATGGCAAAGCCTGATCTCTGTCCCAAATGGCTTTTGTCTGCAGCTTCGTAGCTTCTGGTCATGTGCTGCAGCAATCCTCTAAACCTTCTCAAGCTGAAAACGAGACAAACAAAGGTCCTCTCTGCACTAGCAGGGAACGGATTTATTTCTCTCTCTGTGTTTTTATGGTTCCTCAAGTACAATAGGGACCTCTATTTGGCTTCGCTCCCTGAGACATGAGGGTAATACCAAATCTCTGTTATCCTCACGCGCTCGCATGGCTGTGCCGCCCCACGGGACCATCGGTGGGAGCTGGAGAGAGGCGAGGGCTGAGCCCACTCCTCGTCACGCGCTGCCGCTGGTGCTGGAGCTCACAGAGGGGCAGGTATGGCACTGTCTTCTTGCCACGCACATGGAGCCGGAGACCTTGGCTGTGGTGGCAGTTGGTTCTCTTGGCCTCATGAACCTTGGATGCTCCAAATCACATACGCCAGACTGTTTCAGAAAATGCTTATTTTGACGGTGGCACCAATGTTCTCCTTCATCTGATTTTATACATCTTTGTACCCATGTGTGTACTCAAATCCCATCTCAGCTCACCCTTCTGCTTTTGTAACGGCCTCTCTGTCCAGTGTCCCTTTTTCTTTCTCCTCTCTGCTTTGGGATTCACAGCCCCAGCTGGGACAGGCACAAGCCAATGGCGAGAGGTCAGTAACTCGACAAATGCCCGCGTAATTGTGCTGCCATACATGTTTTCTCAGAGCTGTGGGACCTATCGACTCACTACACCATGGTCCACACCCGCGAGAGGGGCAGGGGCAAAAGGGCTTTTGAGGGTGAAAGGAACTTCCTGCATAATCAGAAAATGCCCTGTGCACGTGAAGTTTGTATGTTGGGTAAGGAGCTGGAGGCTCCACAAGTGACCAGCAGTGACTCCACCAGCACGCTCAACCATCAAACCGTTATTTGGGCACCCACCCACGCAGAGATGTGGTGACCACTAGTGCTGGGCAGCTGCAGAGGGGAAGAGAGAGGAACAGGGAACAAATGGGGGAGGGCATGAACGGAGTGCAGTACGTTTTGGCTCCAAGAGGGCTCCTCTGGGCTCAGCTCTAATATGTCCATGTGTCTTGGTCCTCATCAGCCGCTCAGGTGCTGCTGTGTACGTGTGGCCCAGGATGGGGAGTGTGGAGCCAGAGGAGGGGCATGCAGGAGGCAAAATTGGGGTTCATAGAATCACAGAATACCAGGTTGGAAGGGATGTCAAGGATCATCTGGTCCAACCTTTCTTGCAAAAGCACAGTCTAGCCAAGATGGCCCAGCACCCTGTCCAGCCGAATCTTAAAAGCGTTCAATGTTGGGGAACCCACCACTTCCCTGAGGAGATCATTCCAATGGTTCTCATCGTGAAAAATTTTCCTCCTGTGTCCAATTGGAGTCTCCGCAGGAGTAACTTGTACCTGTTATCCCTTGTCTTCTCCATGTGACTCCTTGTAAAAAGGGAGTCTCCATCTTCTTTGTAGCCACCCTCTAAATACTGGAACATGGTGATAAGGTCTCCCCTAAGCCTTCTTTTCTCAAGGCTGAACAAACCCAATTCCGTCAGCCTCTCCTCATACAGCAGGCTTCCCAGTCCTTTGATCACCTTTGTGGTCCTTCCCTGGACTCCCCCAGCATGTCCACATCTTTTTTTGTATAGAGTTGTAGGACTGTCGCACCTGCAAAGTTCAAGCATGTAGAAGTCCCTGGATCTCCTGCTCCGGATGCGGTGCTGCCAGGGGACGAGGCTCCACCTCGCCCAGCTCCTTCCTCGCTGGCAAACTCCATGGATCGCTGGTGGATCGGCAATGGGTTGTGTCCACATCCAGGAGGTCTTGCTGGTGTTTAGGAGGTGACCCATGCCTCATTACCTCTGCTAGGAGCCGGCATGTGACCTAGCGCAGCCTCCGGTGAACAGAGCACTTTGTTCTGACCCTTTGCACTTCCCCGCCGGCGAGCTGCCCTCTAATCCCCCCCAAGGAGGGATTTTCCTCTCCCACCCCAGCTCCCGGTGCCTCAGTCCCCTCGGAGATCGCTGGCAGGGTAATCATTTACTTCCTGCCACAAGCCACTCCTTCGGACTTTTCCTTCGACCTTCAGACCGAATCGCCAAAAGAAAAACAACGGGAGGGAGAGCGGCACACGCTGCTTCCCGCAGCTGGAGCGTGGCAGTGCCCGCCGGCCCTGCTGCCGCAGCCCAGGAGCCCACTTCACCGCGCCTCGCTCTCTGCAGGTAACGCCGATTTACTTTCTCCGGGACGATTGCGACTTTCCCATCTCTTAATGAGGTCCAGAACCTGTTTGGTAGAAGCAGAGGTTTATGTGAAGGACTCGTCCCTTGCTGCCAGAGACCCGGCTGGCTGGTGGGAGAGCTGATCCTCCCGGGGGTCTGGATCAGGGACAGGAGCTTGAAGCAGAGGGAGTTTGATTTCCAGCAGTGAGTTTGTCTCCCAGCTGTGGAGGAATCCAGACAGGAGATGAGCAGCCTCCTTGTTCCCCCTGGAAATACTGTATTAGGTGGAAAGGTTTCTTGCACTAACTGTGCCTCCCCCAGGAAAATTCCAGCACAAGGAGCTTCCATCACCCTGCTTGTGTCCGCAGCCCCACACCAGCTCACCTCCCTGGGTGAGCTCCCGTGTGGAGCAGCCACAAGTGTTTCTGACCCTGGGTAATTTCAAGAGCTGGCAGATCAGCAGAGGTAGCTGGTGACTGCCCGTGTGTGTCCTCATGTCCCTGAGCCACCTGCACAGGGACAGAACGCTTGGACTGCACTGGACTTCGCAGCCAGCACCAGAAGGGTGAGGTTTGCACCAGGAATTTCAGGTCATTTTGGCTGTGGTCTCCTAGGCTGTGTCTCTGCGGCCAGGCTGGGCCTGGCGAAGCTCAGGGTTGCTGTGTCTGGCATCCCTCTAATGGGATGTTCCCTCGTCCCTCGCCAGCGGGACAGGGAGGGCTGCTCCTGCTCGGTGCCAGAGCATGGGAACAGGGATGGGCTCAGCAGATTTTCATGCAGATCTGCTGCTCTTGCACAGGGGTTCACAGGTCCTGACAGTGTCTTGAGCAGCACTTGGCCCAGTTTGGACTGGGCTGCCCGCTCGATCCAGTATATATCTCACCTTCCTGGTTATGTTGCTCCAGAGGTGGTGGGCAAAGAGTTCCCCATCCCCCAGCACTGCGTGCAGAACCCCTGCTGCTGTTCATGGCCAAACCACCCGCTGGTTTCATAGAATCATAGAATGATCAGAGTTGGAAGGGACCTTAAAGACCATCTAGTCCCATCCCCCTGCCATGGGCAAGGACACCTCCCACTAGACCAGGTTGCTCAAAGCCTCATCCAACCTGGCCTTGAACACCTCCAGGTATGGGGCAGCCACAGCTTCCCTGGGCAACCTGGGCCAGGGTCTCACCACCCTCACAGTAGAGAATTTCTTCCTAATACCTAATCTAAATCTCCCCTCTTTCAGTTTAAAACCGCTCCCCCTCGTCCTGTCGCTTCACTCCCTGATGCAGAGTCCCTCCCCAGCTCTCCTGTAGCCCCTTTGGAGACTGGAAGGGGCTCTAAGGTCTCCCTGGAGCCTTCTCTTCTCCAGGCTGAGCAAAATATATAGCTCTGCTGGAGACCATCTCCAGCTGTGCCAGCACCAGTTGCTTCCCAGGTTTTGCACATGGATAAAAAGAGGTGAAAACATGCACCCCATGCCATGGATGGAGCAGGGTGGAGGGGAGGCATTCCCAGGGATGCTTCACCCACAAGGTTTCCTAACGAACCCAGCGCTGTGCCAGCAGCAAGGGGCCTGGTTTTGGGCTCTCCAAGCCGTCTCCGAGCTGCTAAGCCTTGCTCAATCCGGCCGGGAAACTGCCTCTCTGTCCTTGTCCCTGCCAGGCCGGTCACACTCGGGGCTTGAGCTGTGGGGTGGTGGCCCTGAGTGTGCACCCTGTGTCAGACTGACTGCGCTGCAGGAGAAAAGAGGCACTCATTCCCAAAAACAGTTGTTTTTTTTTTTTTTAAGAAAAGCTTTAAAACAGAGGCTGTAATGTGTCCTGAAGTCCTGCTGGGGAGGAGAGGACAGCCAGCAGGAGAATTGCACCTTCCCTGAGGACGAGGCTGGCCAGCCAGGAGAGGAAGGGTCACTTAGAGTCAGGCTGCTTCCAACTTTGTATTATTTATTCACTGACACTGTGCCTACATCTAAAAAACACTTGGGAGCAAGAAAGTCCCAGCCAACTAATTTAATGGCAATAATAAGATCAGGCATTTATTCCTCTGAAGATGTAAAGGCTTTAAAAGAGATCAGTAATATTCTGCCACGTTCGTATCTGTAGAAACAGAGGCACAGAAAGTTGCAAAAGTTGCTCAAACCCACTTTAGCTGTCCTTCAGAACAAAAATCTGACCCCGAGCGGCCTCCTCTTGGCTCCTTTCACTCAAACATGGGAAACTTCCCAGCACCCGTGTGGGACTCGTGGCAAAATCAAGGGCAATGCCTGAGGCTTTCTGAAGCTAAAAGAAAAATGTAGAAAGGGGAAAAAAATTTTTAAAGAACCCCACTGGTCACCAGAAGTCTATTTAATCTTTCTGGAATCCTCTTAAGATAAAAAAATAGGTTCTGACCTTTTAAAGAATATCCTATCTGTATCCTACCCTACCCTATCCTATCCTATCCTATCCTATCCTATCCTATCCTATCCTATCCTATCCTATCCTATCCCTATCCTGTCCCTTACCCAACAGAGATAACCGAGTAGCCAAACATTTCAGGTCACCTTTCACTGGAGGTCGATGGAAACTTGCCGTATGCCCTCTAGAGAAATATTTGTTTTAATCTTATCTGGACCCTTCCCTGCGATTCCGATTGCTCAGGACTGCGTGGTTCCACTTCAGTGACACTTTTATAATTATGGTTATGGATATTGCTAGATAGGGAGATTAAGATAGTACATCTTTTCCTATAAAATGGCATATATGCATAGCATATAAAATATTATATGCTTCTCTGCACGTAGAGGCAACAGGCTGGACCTGTTGTCCAACCCAGGTGAAGCGGAAAACGTGGCTTTCCTGGGGTGAGCGGCACCGGCCAGGGAGGGACCAGGCTCAGCCACCACAGCTCGAGGGGCCACGCAGCCCTCCACCCTTTACAGGGCTTGGGGGAGTGAAGGCAGCTTTCCTCCCTCGGGGCAAAAGGAAAATGTTTCCAAGCACAGGCAACGTCCGGAGGCTCTGAGGTGTGCCAGTGCGGCTGAAACAACCACCTCTCTGTGGCCAGGGCTTGTTCCCACTTTGCTTGATTTTGCCACCGTGGTTTGACGGAGCCCAGCCCAGGCAGGAGACGTGCACAGACGGGGTTAAATCACCCGAGAGCTGCTCATCACCTCCGGACCCAGGTCCAGCCAGAGGCTTTCCTGGCATGGATGTGCTCTCTGGAGGACAGGGAAACACCACCCCCACAATGCTGGCATAACCCAACACCGACTCAAGCTGGCCTCTGGCTTTACTAGAATTGTTCAGTTTTGGAGCATGCGGGGAATGGGGCCAAGCCCAGTTCGGTGTAAGGGGTGCATGGCCATGTCCTGCAGTACCTGTAGGGACGTGTACCTGCGCGCCTACATAATGTATGTGCCTTGCAAGCGCTCCCATATCCAGTAGCCCCTTCAATATGGCACTAATGTGTCCTGTCGTGGCAAGGGGCAGCGCCGGGCAAGGGGCACTTGCTGCTGCAGGCTGCTGCTGGCCATGGCTGTGGGCACACAAGGGGGAAAGTCTCACCTCTTGCACACGGGGAGGGCTGCCCACGTGGGCAGCACGCTGGAGGCTTACCCTGCTCACATCTATCTGTCCCACTCATGTCCTCCATCACGGGGACAACCTCTCCTTCAAGGGAGAGTCATGGGGCTCTCCAGGGCAAAGCCCTCTGCAGCTGCCCCAGGCATCTGGTGGCATCTGATGTTGAATCCCCAGGTGAGGATCTGCCCTGTGCTGGGAACTTACTGGTGGTCCATGTGTCTCTGTGCTTCCAGGGAATGTCTTCTCCGGTGCCAGGGAGCCACCGGTGCCAGGGCAGTCACCCTGGGTACAGGGAGGATGAATTGGGTCTCAGGTCCTCAAAAGCTTCAAACAACAAAATCCTTTCCCGACAGCAGAAATCTGTGAATTTAACAGTTGTAGGGTAAATTTCTTCCGTTGTACAGAAGTCAGTCAATTAGCACAACACAGCTCTCTTCCAGTACCCTCCACCTGCCAGTCTTAAAGCACTTTCCAGAGAAGAGCAAAGAGAGGGACACCGGAGCGGTGGCAGAGCACCTTGATGACCTCCACCAGACCCAGTGCTGGGTGGGTGCTGGCCAGACAAGGGTCAGGGAGCCGGCCCCACGCCATCCCAGAGCCGTGCTCAGCTGGCAGACGGCCAGCGCTGTGCCCGAGGGCTTGTTTCTCCTCTTACTCCTGTGTCCTTCGCCTTTGCAGTCGGAGAAACGTCCGGGTTCTGCATGCTCTGCTTCCCAAGGACGCCCGGTGCCGGTCGCTGATCTCCTGCCCCAGCCATAAGGAGAGGGGACTATTTCTGCTGATTTTATGTACGTGGCCTGGATGGAGCCCTCCTCCACTGCCCTGGGGAAGACGAAGGGTAATGCTCCTGGCTGGTATGGTGTCACTAACCCCCCGGGGACGGTAAGGGCACGGTGGAGGCTTCCCCATGGAGGTCTCCTGCCAGCGTTGGGTTGCGGAGCAGCTGGCAGAGGGCACAGCCCATTGTACACCTTCCGGGTGGGCTCCAGCCTGGCTGGTGCCACAGCCCAGCCTTGCGGCCGGCCAGGGCTCACCCTTCCCAGCAAGGGCTGCACGGAGCCCAGCTCCCGTGGGACACACGGGGGGGCCCAGGAGGTGGTTGTGTGCCGGGGGGCGGCAGCTTCGCATTGCATGGCTGGCCCTGCGTTACAGCCAGTGCGTGCACAGCCCGTGTGCATCAGCGGCCCTTACAAAGGGAGGGCGCAGGAAGGACAAACCCAACCCAGCCATTGCTTTGTCCATCAGTAGCTGTTATCACTACCGGCCACACTCCAGGTTAGATATCTTCCGCATTCTAGCTGGCAAAAATTTTTCCTTCCAGGATCCTTTGCTTTCTCTTCTTTGGATAGCAAATGGGTTTTTAATTAAAAATGCCTTTCTGTGGAAAACAAAATCAAGTAGATTTTGTTGATAATACCAAGGTTTTTATTGAAAGAAACAAAAGCAGAAGATATTGATTTGAAAATGTAAGTTAGCTGCTGAAAGTATTCTGAAACTTGACCATTTCAATGCAAGTTGAGGCAAAACCGGAGAAAATAAAAACATAATGGGAGATATTTTTAAAAGCTGACAATGCTAATAGTTTGAGGATGTTGACTGAGCAAAAAATTCAGGCTTTGACCTGAGAGAGAATGATATTTCAAGCAACATGCTGCTTCCCCTCTCTTGTTACACATGGCAATGAGCACATCGGATGTTTCAGATATTTTCCTCCTGGTAGCTGTAGTCTGGGGTTAGGGACCTGTCCCACGGTGACCAGCCCCTCTGCTCCCCCGGGGAAGCTGGATTTTCTCCTGCTGTTGCCGCACATGGGAGATTTTCTAGGAAACGACAATGGAAGCAAAAAGAGAATGCTTTATTTTGAATGAAGAGTGAGAGAAGGCACCAGCCCTTCTCTAACGTCTCCTTTTGTTCAGAGCTTAGTCCCTGTTCTCTCAAATCACTGCATGCCTCTGACACCAGGTTTCCCCCTCCACGTGTGTTTCTGTTTGCATTTAATACTGCTGCAAAGCGCCGATCTGGCTGCCCTGGGCTGCAGCCTTCCCAGGTTGGTGGAGGACGCTGGAAGGAGCAGTTTCTTCTGGGTTTGACCTGAACCAAACGACAGCTTTGACCTTCCTCCCAACCACAGGACAGCGGACAAATTTCCAGCTTACTACCATGTGTAAAAAGTTGTTCTGAACACCTGGGATCCCGGCCAGGATGTAATTGGCTCCTACCCACCACCTGCACCCCTCCCTCCTCACTCAAAACTACCACCCCCACCTAAATTCTCACTCCTTGGGCATATCTAGCAGGTGTCTCTTCATTTTTTGCAGCTGATCAGCTTTTCCTGCTCTCTTTAAAGGGCTGCAGTGAGCCAGTGGTACCAATGCTCTGAGAAGGTGTGGGGTGTTTGTGGGCTAAATGAACTGCTGCAGGAAGCAAAGCTATTCCCATCTGAGTTTTAGGAAAGAGCCTTGGGCTTCTGGTCGGGCAGGGCAGGCGGTGGCAGGGTGGGCTGGTGGGAGGATGGGAAGTGTGAGGAATGAGGGGTCTGTGTGCTCACCAGCTGGGAACTGCTTCCCATGCTTCAGGACACAGCCTCTGCTGGTAGATGTGCTCCCAGGTGTGTTTGATGCTTTGTTCTCTGTTTTTGTGGGATTTTCTTCTTCTTTTTTTTTTTTTTTGTTTCCAAAATGCTGCAAGCTTTAGCCACCTAGTGTTTTTTTCCAGCTCTGCCTGTAGCTTTTCTCTAAAGTACGGATGGTTGGTTGTCTGTGGGCTCCAGCTTGCTCAGAATCAGAGCTGCTTGGCTGGCGTTCCTGCTCTGGTTTTCAGTGTCCCTGGGGTGGAGGGAAAAGGATCTTCAAGAGAAAATCGGACGAGCCAGGAGCTTTGCAAAGGGCAGCTAAGAAAGCTTCCCCAAGTGAAGAAGTCCTTTAAGATTTCCTAACCTCTTCCTGGACTTGCTGTGTGCTGTATTGTCTCAATGGGAATGAAAGTGGAGCTCAGTACTGGCCTGGAGCTATCTCTTAGATCTGTAGCAGGGGAAAGTTTGGGCTGCTTTTTTTTTTTTTTACTAGTAAAAGCATGCATTTGCAGGAATCCTCCTTCCCACCTCCCCCTGTGCTCCTTCTCTGAGCTGAAACTGGGGCATCTCCCCCTTCTGCTGCATGCAGCCCCTCTGCCGGATGAAAGCTGTGGGCAGCCTTAGGTGCTCTCTCAACCTTGCTCTTCCAAACCCTGTGCTTCTTCCAAAACATTGCTTGCTGTCCCAGTGACAGCCTGCCAGGCCTCCTTGCCTCTCCATGCTGGCAACCGGCCCTTCCCAGAGCGGAAGAGGATGAGGCACTTGCTCGGAGGGGTTTGCAATCTAGGTTAGGTAGGAAACGATGCCGAAAGCGGTGACATCAGGGAAGAGGGTGGGAGGCAGCTTGCAGATGACGAGTCTATGAGGTTGCCTCTCTGTGCAAGGTACGCGTTGCATTAGTAATGTGTTTGTAGCAAATAACGCTGGGCTAGCATGGGAATGTGGGTCACCGCTGGCAGAACTGTTGAAGGAAGAAGGAGCTGCTTGTGCTGTGCTGGGAAGAAAACCGTATGTTACTGAGGGATGTTTGGTGGGGGGAGATATAGCTGCAGTAACTGCTCCAACTTGTAAGTAGCAGCTTTATGTTGTGCGAGGGGGTGCCTGCTGCCTGGGGGATGCCTCTGGCCCGGGCGTTGGGGTGAAATGGTCTTTGAGGAGGGGGCTGTGGGGTGCAGTGATTTGTTCCTGGTGTGTAACAGTCACATCGTATCGGGAAACTCCTAGATTTGCCTGCTGATGCTCTCTGTGGCCCTGGCCGTGCCTGGAGCATCCCTGCTGCCCCAGCAGGCACAAGGCGGGGAATGCAGCCGGGCATGTATAACCAAGGATTCCAGCGTATTTTTGTGACCTACTTCTGATTCTGTTGTTCAGTGTGTGTGCTCAGGAAATCTTTGTGCTTTAGGGGAGTAGGGTTTGTTAGTGATAAGGAAAGGTCTGACTACTCAGGAGATTTAAATGAGAAACTAACCTGGCTTTGAAGGTGGACTCAGGCTGGAGAAGGTGGCTCTGAGCCTGAATAGAAAGGGATACAGGATTGGGATATACATATCCTAAAAATGTGCGTGGTACTTAAGTGCCAAAAGAGAAATTCTTGCCTCAGAGCAAGGGCATTGAATGGAATAGCTTTGTTGGAAAACACTGCCCTTGGTCAGCAGGGACTTGTTGAGTAGCTTCACTTCCAGCAAAGAAGCAGTGGAGCAGAACGGGGCTGGTGGAGGGAAGCGTGAAAGAGCTGCCAGGCTGTGGCCCTGGAAGAGCTGCACAGCCTTTGCTCGGCAGCGATGCTCCTGCCTAGCCGCAGGTTGTGGAGACCTCGCTAAAGCAGCCTTGTCCCAGCCCCTCGCAGCGAGTCGGGAACTTGTCCTGCATCCTGCGCTGCCAGCAAATACCTCCAAGCCAGATGGATGTGTTTCCATGGCTTGCCCACGTGCTCCCCAAGGTGTCCAAGCTGTGACATGCCCACCTGTGCTTGAAGGGAGTCTTTTATGTTCCGGAGCCTGGGATCAGTACAGTGTCTATGGCAGCAAGCTGTCCCTGGGGCCAAAACCAACCTTGGGGGGGTTCAGATTTGGAGGGCAGGGCTGATGTCCCTCTGCTGTGACCATGATATCTGGCTGGTCTGTCAAGCAGCCTGTGGGACAGATGCAGCCCCGAGGCAGGCATTGGATGACCTTCAGTAGACCTCAGTGAGCCAGGGAGAGCCAGACTGTCAGGGAAATAAGGACTATGCCCAGTGGGAGGAGATGGGGATTGATCCGTCTGGGTGCTGCCTGCATGCTGTCCCTAACTGGTGGGTGCCTGCTGGGACAAGTTCTCCTACCTGCTGCAGGGCAAAGTAGCCGACAAGGTCAGGGTCTCAGACCAGCCTGATGTTGTAAGCTCACTCACTGAATGGTTTGTGGGTTTTTCTTTAAATTCCTGCTTTCTCCTCTCTCTGTTCAGAGACTCTAAAACCACAGCCTGGTTTTTGGCTCCTCTTAAAATCTGTCCCAGGTCCCAGAACTGCTGGTGGTGCCCAGTTCAGTGGCTCTCTGGAGTGTGCAGGTCCCTCTTTTTGGCAGATCCTGTGGGAAGGGCTCTGTAAATGGGCTTGTGTTTACCTCAAAACTTGTTGTTGTCCTACAAACTCCTTGCGCGGGGAGACGGGCTTTGACACCTGGTGCTGCCAAGTCCTTGGTCTGTAGAAGAGCTATTCCAGGACAAAAACTTGCTTGTGTCTACAAAGGCACCTTTTTTGGTGTGTACATGTGCACGTAGGTTTCTGTGAATGTTTTGATTATTTCTCTTTCCTTCCAGTAGCAAAACTAGGGCTGAGCCAGGGGTAAAACTGAGTCTTGGAATATTTTTGTTATCTACTCCTAAGCAAAACAAAGAACTCCTCCATACAGGTTGCACTTCTTGAGCTTTTTTTTTCTTGCTCAGCCTGTGTTGGGAGGAGCAGGGTCAGGACTTCGCCTCTCTGTGAAGGGAGAGGTGATGATGATGGGTGATGGCAACCGCCTGCATGATTGAGCAGCAGGGATGCTCTGTGGTGGGAATCCCAGCTTCTGGCACTGGCTGCATGTCCTTGGGCAAGTCACTTGCTGTAAAGTGTGTGTGCTGGCTTACCTCCTGCAGGGCCCTGAAAGGTTTCATTCATGTCCCTAATTACTCACAGAGTCCTGAATGAAAGGGGCAGTGGATGTGCCAAGTGCATGACGTATCCCAGTACAACATCATCCTTGTGAGCACTCTCCTTGTCCCTCCTGGGGACCCAGGGGTGGCTCAGGGAGGCTTGCCGGTGGTGCTTTAGTCCGAGTCCCCTCTGCCATGGGAGAGGGTGTCTGTTTTGTGGGACTTCTTCCTGTCCTGTGAGCTATTGAGGGCTCCTGGCAGGGCTGGGAGGGGAGCTGTCCTGGTTCCTATAATTTCCTGGTTATTTTGGTATGTGGGTGGAAGGGGGAGGAGGGCAGCTGTGGAGAGAAGAGCAAGGTCAGTGAAGAACAAATGTGCCTCTGTGCGCTTGTGATCGCGCCGCCAGCTAATCGGCTTCGGTGCTCCAACTTTCCTCGCAGAACTCATCAAGCACGGCCGTGAGAGGATAGGACAAACCATCAAGGCCTCCGGCTCCAGGCTCTGCTCGTAGTGAGTATGAAAGCCTCCCAGCGGGATGAGAGCCCTTTAAAAGCTCGGCCTGATAACCCCCGGGCTGGCTCAGTGGTGAATGGAGCTGGCTGGCACCGGCCAGATGTGGGCAGTCCCCGGGGACGGTCGCCAGCACCCGCTGCCGCCCAGCATCTCCTGCCATGGTCAGCCCAGCCGCTGAGGAGGGGGGCTCTGGGATGGCCGTGGGTCTGTGCCTGGCGGTGCGTGGGGGTGGAGAGGGGGAGCACCCACAGGTGAGATCTGGGGGAGGCTGGTGGGATCTTTGGGTCCCTTTTTTGGAAGGGGCAGGGTGGAGGGTGGCTTAGGGGGACAGGAGCCTTCAGAGTCTCCCTGCAGTGTATGAGAGCTTGGTGGGGCTGAGGGGAGATGGACAAAGCTCTCTGGGGCAGGGGAGAAGGGTACAGAGCTTTTTTTTTTTTCCTGCTTCTGTTGCCTCTTTAATCCCGGCTTTTCCAAGGAGTGTGGGGGAACCCTTAAAACCAAGGGGAGGAATCCCTGGGGTGGCAGGACCTGTCCCTCCCCAGTGATGCTCCAGGAGGGCAGGTCTGAACCAACAAGTGTTCAAGCCCAACCTCCCCAGCCCCAGCTGCACTGGGTAGATGAGAGCCCTGTGCTTTAACACTGCTGCTCACTGAGCCCACCCTGGCTGCCATGGCCAGCCCCCCTTCCCTGCAACGTCAACAGCCCCAAACTGCCTCGGTCTGCCCTGGGGTACGGCCTCTAACTGCTGCCAGCCTGGCTGGCACGTGGTGGTGGGACCCAGCTGGACTCTCCTGGCTGCCCTGTGGGGACACTTGTCGGGTTGCAGGGCTGCGTGCTGCAGCATCCCTGTGTGGTGGGGTGGGGGCTGTATCTGTCTTGAGAGGGGTCTGGCCATGGCCACGAGGGCTGCAACCTCGTCTGGCCCCGATGCTGTGTTGCTGCTGGGGTTGTGCTGGTCTTCATGTGTCAGCACCCTAACCAGTTGCTGCCATTGCAAACCAAGGGCTGACTGTGCTTGTGCGTGTTCAAATCACTTGTGTACCCAGGAACCTTTACCGCTCCATCTCCTGTCAGCATGCACCCCCTGTCCCCTGCCTCCCCCAGCGCACGTGCACCCCCACCCCTTGGGAGCAGCAGCGATACCAAGGGGGTAGCTGGGGAGCTCAGCTGAGGTCTCCTGTAATGGAGGGGAGCAGGCACTGGGGTCTGCACTGGTCCCTGGCAGGTTAATGGTGTGAAGCTGTTTCTCTCTTGGATTTTGTTTTCAATACTGGCTTGCTCTTCTTTTCCCAAGTGCTGAACGAGTTGCTTTTTTAATGGATCGTTCCCGGAGTCCGGACAAAAGCACCCAGGTGAGATCGTGGCTCTGAGTCAGCAAGTCCTCACCATTGGGATGAAGAGAGGGGCTGGTGCCTGTAGGAGAAAAGCAAGGATGAGAGCCTGCGTTAGCTTGCTAGGAGTCTTACTGCTGCCTTGACCCTGTGGGTGATGTTGGGTGGAGAAAAAGGAGAGCAGAGAGACCCCATATAGCCTTTTGGACAAGGTATAATGGTCCCAGAGTTTGGGGAGGGGGCGATTCCTAGGGAGCAAGAACAGGAGGAAGACTGTGTGTATATACACACCTCCTTGTCATTGGGAAGAAGGAGGCTGCAGCACTGTGGCACTGGGTGTGCATGAGGCTGCTTCCATGGCTCCAGACTCAGCAATTTTGGGGCTTAATGGGAGCAGGCAGAGGGCTGCAGGATTTGGGGGCATGCTGATGTCCTGCTGCAGGAGTGCTCCTCCGTCTCAGAGCTGCGCCCAGGGCTTCTTGCCTAGCACAGGCAGGGAGGGAGTGCCTTGCTGTCTTGGTGCTGCAGTGGGCAACTGAGCCACACAGTGCCTTCTTTTCTGTGGCAGCTCAGCAGATCTTGAAAGCCTCAAGTCAGGAGCCAAGCGGTCACTTAGTACTCTCTTTCTTTGTGCAAGTATGGGATGAGGACTTCAGCACAGACTCTAGACTCCAGTACAGCCTCCAGCTTGGGGATGATACTGTTTTAGTGTGTAGCTTTGTTCTCCCTTTCCCCATCACCTAAAAGTTTGCCAAGGCATTCACTCTGTCTTTTGCTGATGGGTGTTTATCAATGGCTCTGTGCAAGTGAGGCTGTATTGAGGAAAGGAAAGCACAACCTGCAGTGAGGTCCTTGTGACTAATGTTATTGTTATCCTCCCTAGCCTCCAACACCAACTGACAACATCAACCTTGGACCTTCTGCTAATCCAAAGTAAGCTCCCTGCAAAAGCCAGGTAGGGTGTGGAGCTTGCAGTGAAGAGATCTGGCAGGGGAACGCAGTGGGTCCCTGTGTCTTGCATGGGTGGTGTCTGCAAAAGTCCTAACAATTACATTACTTGGCCTTTGCATAGATGCACCAGCGTTCAAGACATTGAGCTATAGCTGGTCCTTGTTATCATAATCATCCTCTCCTGTCCATGTCTGCAGCCCCTTGTCCCATCTCTCTCGAGAGGTAGTAAGGGAAGATCTTCCTTATCACTGCTGGCTCCCTGACTATCTCTCTAGAAATGGGAAACCAGGACAACTCAAACCAGGACAAGTCTGTCCCCTGTAAAGGTGCCAGTTGGTCCTGACAGGTGCTCAGCAGGTGGGTTGCTGAGGGATTGCTTATCCTCTGCTGGGTGCACCGACACACATGGTGCAAATGCCTCACTGGCTGGGAGTGAGGGTCACCTGTCCAGTGCCCTTTAATCCCTTTCACAAACACTGGTGTTTCCAGGAAGGAACACGGCTTTGACAGTAGCGTTGCTGTTGCATGTTTCTCTCCCAGAAACATTAACTTGTTTCATTCTTGCCCAACAGTGCCAAGCCAACAGACTTTGACTTCCTGAAGGTTATTGGCAAAGGAAGCTTTGGAAAAGTGAGTGGATTTGTACAGGTGGGCTGTAGCTCTTTAGACGCAGCTTGGAAAGAGACTTCCTTGCTGAAGGAGTTTCTAGCTGCACCTCTCCTGAGGAGTTTGGCCTGAGTGGAACTGAGACCAGATGAGACCTGAGATAGAGTTTTCATAGTCCATTCTTACTCTGAGCTGTCCTGCAGCCTCTCTAAGGGCAGACGAGTGAGGTGTCTTGTGATCAGGGTAGTGATGGTGAGGAGCAGGACTTGACTTAAAATAAGCCTCAGACTCGTTCAGCTAGCAAAAGATCTCTAGACAAATCTGTGCCTTGTGAGATAGCGAGTATCCACTTTAAATGGGACTGTCCCTCAACGCTCCAAAACTACTTTCTATTGAGCATGTAAGAGATGTATGTGGAGATGTTGTGTGCGCTTTTTCTGGCCATGAGAAAGTGCTGGGAATTCAGTGGGCTGGAGCTTGGCCTTTAAAACTTTGTACGTGACCCTCTGAAGCTGTACTCTGTGTACAGTCGCTCACAAGACCATTGAGCTAATGAGGAGACACTAACCAAGTGGCGGAAGGCGAGAGACTCAAACCTGTGACCAGGACTTTCTGTTGCAGGTTCTCCTGGCCAAACGCAAGTGTGATGGGACTTTCTATGCTGTCAAAGTCTTGCATAAGAAAACCATCCTAAAGAAAAAGGAGGTATGTCTGCTCTCCTTGGCCACTTCCGCAAATAGCGGTCAGTGTATGAGCAATCCTGACAATGCAACTGAGGCATCTTGTAGCTGGCATTCATGTAGACAACTTGTGTTAAACATGGATTTCTCTGTGCCATGGGAACATGGAGAAGCACGGAGATGAATCAGGTCAGACAGGAGAGAGTGGTTCCCTCTCTGGGGCTGGAGATGACCCTCTTGGGCTTCCACCTGTTTTCAAAACAGCAGTGAGCCCCTATGGCAGACTGGACTGGACCCTTGCCTGAAACTCTAACGTCTTGCCTGCTTTTTGATAGCAAAACCACATCATGGCAGAGCGCAACGTGCTCCTGAAGAATGTCAAGCACCCATTCCTTGTGGGACTCCATTACTCCTTCCAGACCTCAGAGAAGCTTTACTTTGTGCTTGACTATGTAAACGGAGGAGAGGTAAGTGCACTTTCAGGCTTTCTTTTAATCCTTTGTTTGGTCCTCACCAAACATGCTGCTTTATTGCATAAAACTGTTTCTTGTCAGAAGATAATGACGTTGAAGTATAATGTTGCTTTGACTGCTGGCAAGGACCGGCCAGGAGTAGCTGGCATGCAATTTCACCTCTAAATTGAGTGGAGATCTTGCTGGCTATGACCTGAGTCAGATCATTCCCCGGACAAGGACGCTAAGCCTGTGTTAAGGGCATTTTAAAATGGAAATGGGAAATACTGATGTTGGTGAGCTTTAGGCTAAACACACTTGTAGGCCAGCTCTGGATCCTAGTCTAGAGCTTGGGTGGTGCCACTGCAGTATGCTAGGTTTCTTTTTCTGTCCTGTAGAAGCTTACCTTTTTTCAGCTGTCTATTTCTGTGCTCTCTGAAACTGGCTGGGAGATGTTGTTAACACAGATGCCTTGCCCAAACAGAATACATATTGGGGATCTTAGTGGGTTCAGCTCTGTGCACGTATAACTTCTCATGGCCGGACTACCACTATAATTGGCCCGTGGGTTGTAGCAAGCTAGGAAGCTTAACTAGATCAGCAGCTGACTGTTTTTGGGGGGAATGAATTCTTAAGTGAGATGGTGATCTAAGAGGAGGACAAATGAAGCAATTTCTAGAAAGGTGTTTAGACTGCTGAAAGTCACTTAGTTTGGACTTATTTGGTGCTCTTCATGTGCTATTTGCTGCAAATCAGTTTTCACTTGAGCAGCTGGCTTTCAGGCTTGCTCTTGATATCCTTCTGTTTCTTAGAGAAGAAATAATCAACCTTATGATTTCTTTGTAGCTCTTCTTCCACTTGCAAAGGGAGCGCTGTTTCCGTGAGCCCCGGGCCCGGTTCTATGCTGCAGAAGTCGCTAGTGCAATTGGGTACCTGCATTCCTTAAACATCATTTACAGGTAAGAAACGTGTCCTGCCGGGGAGAGCAGGGGCACCAAGTCTGCCAGCCAGGCTGCGTGCAGTGCTGGGGAGGAAAAGGGCTTCATTGGGGCCCTGCAAAATGCAGGACTGGAGTAGCTGAAGAATCTCCTACCTGACAAGACAGTGCACTGCTGGCGTTTTGTCCTGCAAGAGGGGTGCTGTCTGCATGGGACCTGATGGGCAAGAAATACTCCAAGCCTGATAGTGGGAAGGAGAGAAGAGGGTTAAGCGTAAAGATCTAAACTAAACCTAGCTCAGTAAGTAAGAAATTGTCTCTCTGTAGCAATTTATGCTTAGATAATGCAGAAAAATGCAGGCTAACACCTCAAAGAATAGTTTGGGCTGGAAGAGACCTTTAAAGGCTGTCTAGTCCAACCCCCCTGCAATGAGCAGGGACATCTTCAACCGGATCATGTTGCTCAGAGCCCCGTCCAACCTGACCTGGAATGACAGCAGTCTCTGTGTTTGCATATGTTGTATGTCGACATCCAACAGGGATGGGAATCTGCACTTTGGGAAAGTCTTTGTGAACAGGATTGGGAAGTTTGGTTAGCTCTTGTTCTTAGCTGATGCTGTTTCAGATCCGGCTTTACTAAATATCCAGCCAAATCTGCTCAAACAGCATTCTTTGTCTTGCAGGGACTTAAAACCTGAGAACATCCTCCTGGATTGCCAGGTATATTCACAGCTTGTATTGCCTTCTTTTTGGCTTTAAAAGCATCAGGACCATAAACAGAAGGCTACGGTTCTGCAAGCTGGGTTATAGCTCACTTTGTTGCATGGATTTTGTACCACTGCACTCCTGCGCTGATCCTGCAAGAGGGAGTCAGCCTGCCTTCTGCAGAACTGCACACTTGGGACCCTCTCAGCATGTTCCCAAGAGCTGGGACCTGGCTTGTGGGCAGGAACTGGGGATGTTGAGAACAAGTCACTGATGCAGCTCTGGGGGGTGACCACCATATAAACTGGCTCTGGGATAAATCAGTGACAACGCACAGTAGTGCTGGATCTCTTCAAAGCTATGCAGTTGTAGACAAATTTTTTTTTAAAAAATATAATAAAAACTCTAGACTCTACTTTCTCTATAGCCTCCTGTAGCTGTACTATAGGATGTCCAAAAGGTGAGGGAGGGGAAGCAAATGAGCAGCGGGGAACTAAAACATACATGAGATGCAATGTGTAGGTCAACGCTTGGAAATCCTGTCTCCTCTCTAAAAAGAGTGGGCCAAGCTGAAATTTCTCTCCCTTCTTTCAGGGACACATAGTATTGACAGACTTTGGACTCTGCAAAGAAGGAATGGAGCAAGAGGAGACAACTTCTACTTTTTGTGGCACTCCTGAGGTACAGCATGTGCTGGGGTTGCACTGTGACCTGGGGGCTGAAAGCCTTCAGACTCGTTGCTCTGGGTCTCAGACTTGCATGGGTGCTCAGCATCTCAAAATATGGGCTCTGTGAATTAGACTATCTTGAGCTCTTTCAGGCTGCCAGCCTGAATTTGGGGTTCAGATAAAGCCTTCCCTACTGAGCAGGGACAGTTTTTACCTGTAACAGTCAATTACTATGCTAAATTTCCTGCACTGTCAGCGGCAGATGTCCCTGCACTCAGAAATGGCCAGTCTTGTGAAACTGGGGCTGCTCCAGGTGGCTGTGGAGACAACCTTGACCCTGGGAGCCCATGAGCAAGCCTGTGAGCAGGCTGTTTACCTGCTCTCCTGCCCTGGAGTTGCAGAACAGGGAGCCTGCTGGTACCGACAGACACAGGACTCCGCAGTGCTTGTCTGCGTGTCCTTGGCGTTCAGGAGCTGTGAAACAACCCGTGCAGAGGAGAGGACCGGGCACTCCTCAGGAATGTGAACACTGCTCAGAGGGGAGGAAATGCCTCTTCTCCAATGTGCCTCCAATAGGTTTTGCCAAAAAACTATCTCCAATTTGCCTTCTTGGCTTTTTTCCTGTTTCTTACTGAGCTGGGGATTTTGGTAGCACTGTGGCCTAGGTAATATACCTGTCCTGCTGCCCTTCCTCGGGTAGCTTGAAGAAGGGTCTGTAAACAAGATACCTTTCAGTATTTAAATTCAGTAGGAATGGGCAGAAATTTCCTGGTGGTAGCCCTTGGCTTTCAGTGGGCGCCCACTTGCGCAATAGTACAGCACGAACCAAGCAGGAATGTTTGAGATTTGTTTTGTGTTTTTTGGTGTGTTGTTTTTTCCTGCCCCAGACAGGAAGCCTGCTAGTACAAGGAGATAACCCTGTGTGAGACCAGCCTTGACTTGCTGCTTGTTCTGCAGGCTGCTTGAATTCTTGCCTGTTGCTCCTTGGTGGTGGTTATTGGTAGTTTTGCTGCTTTGGACAGACTTACTGGGATTGAAAACTGCAGCTTCCTCAAAACCACAGAAGCTTCTTGGAGGTGTAATGTGTCGGTGCAGGGCAGGTTTGCTGGTTGAGTTGTGATGGGTGGCAAATCCTTGTACAAGTCCTCTATAGGAAGAGAACTTCCTGGAGCCCAGAGAAACACTTTGGGGGTTTTAGTAGGTGTCTTTCAAACCCACTGCTCTGAAGCAAGTGGAGAGTCATTAAATCACAGTAGGAGCTGCTCTGTGTGCTTACTAATGCAGTTGCTCAGCTTGAACTGCAGCCAGGTTTGTGTACTTATGAGGGCAAAGCCCTTCCTTTATAACTTGACTCCAATATCTGCTTCTGACTCTTCCCAGTACCTAGCTCCTGAGGTACTAAAGAAGCAGCCGTATGACAGAACTGTAGACTGGTGGTGCCTGGGAGCTGTCCTCTATGAGATGTTGTTCGGACTGGTAAGTTTGGAAGCTGTTTACATGGTGGAGAAATTATTTTTCAAAAGTTGTGGTGTGAGGTTGGTCTGGTGTTCATATGGTACCTGATGCAGACAACTGAATCCTGAATTAGATGACCCGGTTCAATAATACCATTGCCCTTTTGAACAGAGAGATATGGTAGGTCTCCCTCATCTACTCGCTGCAGGACTAATTTTAACTTGCGATGTGCGGTTCCCTATGGTAGCTCATGTTTTACCTGGCTGCTTCTCCTCTCTTTCAAATTAGCCTCCTTTTTACAGCCGGGATGTGTCTCAGATGTATGACAACATTCTTCACAAGCCACTCCAGATCCAAGGAAGCAAGACTGTGGCAGCTTGTGACATCCTCCAGGGACTTCTCCACAAGGACCAGAAGAGGAGGCTTGGTGCCAAGACAGATTTTGTAGGTGGCCTCCATTATGATTGGGAGGGAGGATGGATAGGAAACCTTTCTATTCTGAGCCTTTCTTTGGTGATAACAGCACTGCCTTGGAAAAGCTTTCCATGCAGGTTGATGTCTTTCCAGCCCCCTAAAGGGAGCCTACGGGGTTGACTTGGATTTCCACAGGAAAAGGTGTGGTGGCAAGCCAGGACACCAATGTGTAATGGTGTCTTCTCCCTTCAAGGGATTACTGAACCATGACCCTTATATATTAAGGATTTGCTACATAGCCCCTACATGGATATGTGGTAGCTCTAAGTCTTGCTGTGAAACCAGCTGGCAGGTGCTGGAAAAGGAGGGTTGGCAGAAGAGTGACTCTTCCCCCATTTTCTATGCAGCTTGAGATAAAGAACCACGTATTCTTCAGCCCAATAAACTGGGATGACTTGTACCACAAGAGGATTACTCCTCCATTTAACCCCAATGTGGTGAGTATTTCTGTTGGTATCTGTTATATAGTGGTACAAAAGGAATCCTCTCCAGATGTCTTATACTGACACT
Organism: Burhinus oedicnemus; assembly: GCA_008921705.1. NCBI lineage: Eukaryota > Metazoa > Chordata > Aves > Charadriiformes > Burhinidae > Burhinus > Burhinus oedicnemus. The sequence continues at coordinate 650,765 of VFFE01007566.1, forward strand.
GAGGGATGCTGAAGTGCAGGTTAGGAACTGCAAATGCAGTGGTAATGGCTCTTTTGGAAGAGCAGCTGTGTTACACTGTCCACACACAAGCAGTTGGTTGGGGTTTGCTCAGTTGAAATGACTATGTGTCTCTCTGCTCCTTGGCTTAGGCTGGTCCAGCTGATCTGCGACACTTTGACCCAGAGTTCACCCAAGAAGCCATCTCCACCTCCATCACCCACACGCCTGACCTAGCAGCCAGCAGCTCCAGTGCCTCAGATGCGTTTTTAGGGTTTTCTTATGCACCAACTGAAGAGGGCATCTAGGTTTTACAAAGGCTTTGAGAAGCCAGATTTTAACTGAATGTGGTTTTATGTTTTGTGTGTTGGTGGGGTTTTTTTTGCCTTTTTTTTTTTTTTTTTGAAAGGATTGGTACTGTCCTTTGCTCATGGTTTAAGGAAATTGGGACTAACACACTAACTGGCCGGGATGGAACAGAGCTCTTAACTTTTGCTGTTTGGTGGATTTCCCTCTAGATGACTGTTCCCTGGCAGGGAAAGTGGGACACTGATTATTATTATTATTATTACTTTCCCCCTGAGTGTCTTGTGCTACTTGGCAGAATTGTATTCACTCTGTGGTTGTATTTATGGTTGAGGTATGTACCATCATTCACATCAACAGCCATGTCCCTCTAACTGGCTGCTTTTTTGTTTTGTTTTTTTGTTGGTTTGGTTTGTTTTTTTGGTGGAGCAGCTCTGCCAGCTCCGTCCAACTGCTTTGCCCCCCTCAACAGAGGAGAAACTGCCCACTAGCAGGAGCGGTGGCTTCCTTCCTTAAGTGGACTGTGCTGCTCAGGCTGCTCATCCTGGACTGAGCTGGGCTCAAAAACTATTTCTCAGTTACTGCTCCAAAGGCAGCTGCAGGTCTGGAAATCCTGAGCTGTGCTGTGGCCGTTCATGCCAGCCAGTCCCTCCCCAAGATGAGTGGATCATCTCTCTCTTGTCCAGGATTGGGATGCTGCTGAAGAAATGAGGATGCTGTTATGGAGGAGCCTCTGGGGGGGGGGGCGAAATCCCAGCTAAAATGGGTGGGGAAGAGGCTGAGCTGCTTACCAAAATAAAAAATAACCTTATAGCCAAACCCTGCTCAGGGTGGGGGATCCTTTCACAGTATGTGCTTTATTTGCTAGAGGTGCACCAAGACCAGTGAAACCAGCATGGTCCGGAGCAGCGGGCGGTGAGGGAGCCCACGCTGGCAGCGCTGGGCCCGGGCACGCAGCAGAGGGAGAGCAGCGGCCATGGCCCGCTGGGCTCTGGCACCCCTCTGAGAACACCCCTCACTGATGTAGAACAGTTATTTATTCTGCCTTAATTTAAATGCCAGTATACTCCTTGAATGTCACTTTCCACTTTTTTTTAAGTTGTTTTGTTCTGTTGCTGTGGGGAGGAGAAAGGGGACACAGAGGGATAAACAAGGGCCTTTCTAGAAGCTGTGTGATGATGATGCTCAGGCTGTTGGGAAGCTTGTGCTGGAATAATTTACTTTTTTTTTTTTTTAATCTGACTTTATCTTGTACATGCTGAAATCATCAGAAATATGACATGGTTTATATTAAAGAGCATACAGTAACATGTGTCCACCTCTGTCCTGTGTGTCCATCTCTGTGTGAGGAGAGCAGGGTGGAGCGTGCTAGCTCCACCCTGTCCCTGAGAGCAGAAAGTCCCTGAAACTTTACGTTCGAATTAAATAGAACGTCCCTACTTTAGGCTAAAAGAAGGACTGGGATTTTTGCTTTTACTCGGGCCCGGAAACCTGTTCCTGAGGGGCCACAGGGCCCAGCCCTGGGCCGCTGGCAGGCGAGGGCTGGGCCGGCGCAGGCCTCGGCGGTCCCTACCTGAGCGCCGGCCTTGCCCGCAGCCGGAGGCCGAGCAGACGCGGCCTCCCGCCGCGGGGCCGGTGCGCGGCGCCCGGTTGCTCTCCCCCCGCCCGCCGCAGTGGTACCGTCCCGCCCCGGCAAACAGAGCAAGGCACCGCGGCCACCTCGGCGCATGCGCCCTCGCCGCCGGCGCGTTGCTAGGCGGAGCGCGCCGGGAAGCGGCCGCCGGCCCCGCTCTCTCTGCCGCCGCCGGGGCGGGCAGGGCCCCGACCCCCGGCCCGCTGCGGGGGTCCCGCCGGGGAGCTGGGGCGTGGGAGGCTCGCTCCGCGTCCCGAGAGCTGGCGTCCTTCGGCGTCCCCTGCGGTAGCTCCCCCCGGGTAACCCTATGGAGAGGGGCCTGCGGAACGCCATAGTCTTCAATGCGTCCAAAGGGGAGGCTTTCACTCTCGCCAGCAGCTACAAATCCCTGCGCAAAAGGCTTCGCGGTAACTGGAAGTTACAGAGGTGAGGGGCGGCTTTCTGAGTAACTCCTGGTGGCTTTATTTGGAGCGCTGGCCTGGGAGAGGAGCCGCGTTTACTGCGGTCTGAGGGTCCTTCAGAGGCAGGGCCCAAAGCGCGCCTGGGCTTCTTGCAGCTGGGGGAGGAGAGGCCTCCCTCAGCCCGGCCGGGCCCTGCGGATCCGCCTCGTCTCGCAGGGAGAGACTGCCCGCCCCCGAGCGGAGAGACCGGGGTGCCTCCCCCTGCCCCTGGGCGGCCCGGGGGAGGGCTCGGGGCACCCGCGGTGCCTGGTGAGATCCTGAGACTTGCCCGTGGTCTGCATCCAGCAGCCGAGCTGTCTTGGGGAACGTCTGTCGTAAGCTGAGATCTCTTTGGTATTGACTGCGCTCTGTGGCATTGGCTGTAATTGCACTGCTGGATGCTGTGCGTAGTTGTCACTGGAGCTTTCCGCTATTTTATCTGCACGTAAGTTAGAAGGGTGAAAGTCCAGGTGCAAATTTTTGAGTCTGGCTTGATTTAGAGTTTGGGATAAAAAGAAAACAGCCTTTGTGCATGTGATATGGCCTATCTGTCTGCTACAAAATGTGCTCAGAACAACAACAAAAAAAGAATAAGAGGAAGCTCATCAAGTGCAAAGTTTAATAGCAGCTATGATGGTTTATACTAGTTCTGGATCTGCCACAGTACCTTGTTAGAGGGGCTTTACTATTTAATGAGTTGAAATTTGTAAGGATTATTTTCACTTGAGTTGTCAACTTTAAACGTAGATAAAAGGATGTGAAGTGACTTGCTTTGTGTTTATTTGCTAGTTCTTAAAAAAAAAAGTAAGTTTTAGTTCAGGACTATGTCCAAGAATAACACATGTCTTTATTAATCTATTCATAGCTTAAAAGATGAGATCACACCTGAGAAACTGTTTGGGGTAAAATTGTGGATTACAGCAGGGCCAAGAGAAAAGTTCAGTGCTGCTGAGGTAAGAGGTCAATAATTGTTTGCAAATTAGTTATGTTTCAAGATTTCTTTAATGCGAAATAGAAAACAACATCACAGAATTTCCAATAGTACTGCTTTCTATGAATTTACACAAATTTAAATTTGAATGCTTTTCTGATAGGATCAAGTTCATTGCAAGTAGGCAGAATCATTTACCTTCCCTCATCTCAGTATAACTTCCTGCAGTCTTGTGTGTAGCTTCTTTCACATGTATTTTTTCTGGATTTTTGCTATCTTCTAGTTTTCGGTTTTGAAGAAATTCCTGGAGGATGGTGGAGCCATCCTGGTGATGCTAAGAGAAGGCGGAGAGACCCGATATGGCACAAATATTAACTTTTTGTTAGAGGAATATGGGATCATTTTCAATAATGGTAATGGGGTTCACTGATACCTTTTATTCTTCTGTTTTCAGCAAAATCTAAAGAGCAGGTTCAGTCTTTGTAGATAAAAGCCAAGCAGGTCCCTCTCACAAAGTACCTGTTGGTCTAAGAGGTGTTTTTTCTTGAAACCTACATGTACGTGGCAGTGTAAAACTGAAGCACACCAAGGGCTTTCCATGGAGACAGTACCTTGATAACAGCTTGGCCATCTCCATTCCTTTACTGTACTTGTCAATTTTAATGGTATTTACTAACAAAAAATAATTTGAGTGACATTTCTTGGTTAAAAAGCCTTTAATTTGAAAAGTTATTTCCATGCGTTTTAATGGGCTGAATCACTTCATACTCACCCTGAATAAACAGTGGCACTTTTCTTTAGCAGACCAATAAAATGCCCTTCATTAGGTTTTGTTCTGCCAATGTGAAAAAAACCCAGCTGTGTCCCAGTGTACGTAAGGTATTTTTAAGGTCTTTGGTGGCATTTCTAGACTGTGCCTTTTTTTTTGCATCAACAGTATTCGATTCCTCATGCTTTTGGAAGATGTATAAAAAAAGAATTTGAACTTTTCAAAGTTAATACATATTCTTTTAACTGGATCATCCTTTTGCCTCTTCTGCTTTGCAGAAGGCGTGGAGATGTACTTCTTTTTATTTGAACTTGCAAATATATTCCTGTTCTAAATCTGTATGTCCAAAAGGGAACAGTAGAGAAGGCCGATCTGAGTTCTGTTGGGAGCCACATGTCAGCTTTGTGGTGTTAGAAGAAAACACCCAGGGATTCTGAGAGCTAAGCGCACTTTTCATTGCTATATCTGGCAGTTAAGATGTAATTTCTTTATTTTTTGTCTTTTTCAAGATGCTGTAGTACGAAATGTATATTACAAGTACCACCACCCAAAAGAAGCGCTGATCTCTGATGGAGTTTTGAATAGGTAAATATTTGGGGTATATAAATCTTTGCAGTAAACTCTTATAATCTGTATTGTTTTCAGTAAGTTTTGCTTTTCAACATCTTGTAGGGGAATCAGTGAAGCTGCAAGAAAAACATTGCTTGAGACAACAGATGAAGATGGAAGTGGACATGACCCACAGTAAGTGTTTTCCTTTGAGGAAGCTGATGGGAAAAGGTTTAGACTAACTTGGAATTAGCAGGTTTGTAGTCTAGCAGGAGTATGTTGTGCTTGTGGTGAGGTTTTCTAATGTATTTCTTACATCAGCTTCTTGTTCCTCAAGGTTGCATCTGGAAAGGAGAATCTGTTTAGTAATGCTTGATAACCAATGAAGGAGCAAGAGTGAGAGGTTTTGAAGGGAATTATTACTCTCCTGACCAGATCTTTTTTGTCCCTCGTCTGTGGATTTTAATTTGATTAAAAATGTAAATATGAACAACCTCTAGATAGTGAGTGGTCTCGGTGCAGGCATGAGCAACCCTACATCTTTTAAAGAGTCTTAATCTAGGGTAAGATAGACATTTATTGCAGTTTTTAGCTTTCTATCCATCTGTGCTGCAGAGAAGCGAAAAGACATTGATAAGAACGCAGCTTTTCCATAAATAACTGGCAATGTTTGTATTCTTCCTTGCAGCTAGTTTTTAGACTAATAAATGACCATGTGGTTGATTACAAGGAAAAATGTAAGTGTGGGAACATTTTATGTGGTTTTGTTCCAGAATATATATGCTTCTGTGAGTTAACTATCCTTCTCTCAGATACAGGAGTATCTGAGACAGAAATTAAGAGTGTTCTTTGCTTCTTATTTAAGACATATCATCAGCCTGGAAAAACCTATAGAAAGAGACTAAAATGTCCTTATAATGATCTGAATGTTTGAAACCATGTCTTTTGACATTCCACAATTACAGTCTGCAGTGCGCAATTATGGTTTGCAGTTTAGGGAGACAGAGTTTTATAAATATGTCTGGCCTACCTGATACATGCAGGTACTTATGGATTTTCTGTATTTCCGGCAGAGCGCTCACTTTTGTGTATCCATTTGGTGCCACACTGAATGTGATGAAACCAGCGGTGGCTGTTCTGTCAACAGGATCTGTCTGCTTCCCGCTCAACAGGCCTATTCTTGCTTTTTATCAGCATGAGGTATGGGTCTGCATGTAACAAACCATGCATTCTCCCCGTACCCCCCACAAAAATTGTGAGTGTATTTCCTGGGAGTACTTACAAACCCACTGCTATTTTTTGATGCATCTGCAAACTCCAGATGAGCCTAGTGATTCTTCCTTCCTTTTATGGAAAACTTCTTTGCATGGGGTTCAGAGGAGAATGAATTTGATGCTCAGCAAAGATTATATATTTGGTTCGTTGACAGATATTTTTAGTTCTTTAAAGTTTGGGGTGTTTTTTCCCACTGTTTAGTGATCACTTAGAAAGAAAAATTATTGTTAGCTTCATAAATATGCCATATTGAGTTAAGGAAGAGGACTGTCACCTCGGAACCAGTAGATTTTTCTGTTATCTTACCTCTCCAGCCCTGTCAATTTATATTTAAAAAAACACAACAACCTAATTCAGATACCTATTAGTAGTTTATGCGTACAAACAAGTAATTAATATTGTTAGTGAATGTAAGCACGTTAACACATTTTTTCTATGTTGATGAGTTTCTAACACTGCTGTGGTTTTTTGATACCTTCGGTAGGAAGGTGATTTTTTTCCTGAGGATGCCCAACTTCATCCCCTCATGTTGTAGCTGAAATAAACCCTGTAAATCAAAGACAATACAGCAGCATGAAGTGAACTTACAAGTGCACTTACTGCTCACATTTTATCTGCAGCTCTCAGAGTAAGATATAATAAAATCCCTCACAATATAATAAAACCCACACAGTATTTGCACATAGATCCAATGGACCCATAGACTTGTGCCTAATTTTGTACCCATGATAATACTGAAATTATTTGCGTTAATGATAGAGCTGTCTTTTTGTGACATAAGTCATTTATGTTCTGTAAAGCCTCAACTCTACTGGGATTGTAGCCTTGCTGGTTGGCATTCTTGTTTCAAGACTGCCTGTTTATGTGGGGTCTCACGTGCTTTACCTAATCAGTATGGAGAGGAGTGTTTTCTTCTAAGAATTTTAACAATTAAATTATGCTGTAAGTGAAATCCATATAACTTGCTTGCACCTCCATGAAGTGTTTTGCATGGATTGACCACTGAAGTGTAATAGGTTTGTGCCGTGGAAACGGTTACACATCATACTGATAGTTCTTCATTTGATATAATACCATGACACGACTGTCAAATAGATGGCATCATTTTTCCTGTCTAGCTCAAGGAAGTTATAGACACAAGGGTAGAAGATGAAGCCAGAGGCAGAGGTTGTCTCTTGAGCAGAACAGAGAAACTTTGTAGAAGGAAAACAAGATCTCTTGGAGTGAAAGAGAGATACGGTAAAGAAGAGCAGCAGAAGGTGAAGGAATGGAAGGTTAGAACAGAGGATGCTACCTAGTTATGCTATTGTGGGTAAAGCATGTAGAATTCAGGTTAAAACCTTGCGAAACAGGGAGTATGAAACATCAGAAATTTGTTAAACAAACTGGAGCTTTGTTTGATGTATCTTCAAATTTGTTGCAGCGGTATCCATTGTTAGATCATGCTGTGAGTTTCACAGTTAGTGCAGGGAGCATTATAGGGTTTCTTGTTCTGTTGAAAACTTACTATGTTTGTACTTGTGGAAGGATTAAGGGGTAATCTTAAGTATTCCAAAGATGTTTCATGAATGCATTTTCATGGATGTTTAATTTAGCTAAATTAAAATATAATGACCTGCATATTTTGCATTTTATCCTACCAATAATAAAATTACCAAACTCTTCTCTCATTACCTGACATGTGTATGTGTTATGTTGACATGCATGCATGTCACTAGCCTCTAGGTTGATGTTCTGAACACTGAAGAATGGGTTGCAGGAAGTTAATGCATTCATTTCACTTAATTCTTTTTTACTTGATTGAAAAAACACTGTTCATTTTCTGCAAAAATAACCTTGGTGCAGCTATTGTTGATGATGTTCTCTGGGGTTTTTTTGATTGCCAGCCAATTGTCCGTCTACTCTTATGAAATGCAGATCAGTATTTTTAAATTTATGAGCCTTAAGAGCATATACTCTTGTGAGCTTGCCAAGTTTGAAACTGCTTTTGTCACTACTGATTCCAAAATTTCTTATGTCTTTAAATCACTTTGTAAATACACAGCATTGCCTCTAAAACTGTGATTTTGAAGGATTTTTTGCTATATTGTATTCTTTGTTGATAGAGCCAAGGTGGAAAGATGGCAGCGCTGGGATCTTCCCACATGTTCACTGATCAATATTTAGATAAAGAAGAAAATGGTAAGATCATGGTAAGTTGGTTGTTTTGTTTTTTGGGGTTTTTTTAAAGTTTTCTTAGTGGATATCTGCAGCATTTACAAAACAATCCAAGCTCACTAGTTTTATTTTAGAGCAAGACAGCTATGAAACAGATTCAGTATGGAGATTTTAACCCAATACTAACATCCTGAGGAATTTGTTAGAGCACAAGTAACAGGAAGGAGTTTTTAAAGATATAGTTTATTATTTATGTTATAGGACTCTGAAAAGCTTTTCCTACTTCTGTTGGCTACTTTATGATTATTAATACTTAAATATTCAGTAGAGGTTTCTTTTGTTCACTACTTTTGCATAGCTTTCTTAGCGCTTGATTATGGCTACGTGATTAATAATAAATGTTTGCATATATGGCTTCTGATACTTGGAGATTGTAATTTCCAAAGTGGGTTATGTAATGTTCTTATATGTAAGAAGGAGAGTTTCCTGCTGAGGTGTTCTGAAAAGTATGTGCCTCATACAAATTATGCTCATTGTCATGACTCATTGCTTCCATATGTAAATACAAATAAAGCTTGTATTTTCTCCACAGATATTCTTTGATTTATTACCTATTTTTTTCTTCCTTTTCACTGTGTGTTATTTAATAGATTTAATGTGAATGTTTTAGCATTATAATAGATTACTTGGGCCCTCCAGAAATTAGTGAAGTTTTGTCCTTCTCCAGGATGTGCTTTTCCAGTGGCTCACAACATCAGATATCCATTTAAACCAGATGGATATGGAGGACCCTGAGGTAAGAGAGATCCATCACAAGGAAGTAAATAATAGTGTGATCCAGCAGCACGAGTTTTGCCAAACCATGTGTTTAGCACAAAACGGTTAACAGCTACATGGATGCTGTTGTTGCAGACCCTTTATTCAGGGTCTGAGATTGAGTAGACAGATGGACTAGGCATAAAAAAATAATGGCATTGTGTCTCTGTCATATTTAGATTGCTATTCATTAGCAGACTTCATTTGTGAAACTCTCTTCCCAATGAAATTCTCTTCCCAATTTGCCCATGTTTATGAGATCATTTGCTGCTCCAGCTCAATAAGTTTGCACTTTGCTCTGAGTCTTCAGACAAGAGGAAGGTGCATGGAGTGAAGGCAGATTTTCTGTATATGAGTAGTGTATCACTTTTAGGGTTTTTTGGACTGATGTATGCAAACACTATTTTTATTTGGCAATATAATCTGTGTTAAAATTGTATACTCTGTGTGCATAAAAAGAACAACAGTCTTGCACAGTTGACTAGTAAGCTGTCTCTTTTAATTTTAAAGAATTAACAGAAACCCAGGTACAATGTCCATGTGGTGAGTAGCTTTACAGCTAAGAGAATAGAATTTGCACAGTCTACTTAATGTAGTAAGCTGCACTGCAAACGGTCATAGCTGGTAAAGAGTGAAATAATTATTTCTAGATGAGATTTTAGGTGAGATATAAACTAGAAAGAGACTATGTCAGTGAGTTGGTCTTTTAAAATCATAGGTGTGTGTATCTGTGTTCAGATTTCAGACTATACCATGCTCCCAGACACAGCTGCGCTGTCTGAGCAACTGCGAGTCTGTCTGCAAGAAGGAGATGAGAACCCAAGAGACTTCACAAAGCTGTTTGATACATCCCTGTATCAGCTGGATACAACTGTCCTCCCTTCAGTTATCAAGTCAGCAGCTGTGATATTTTTATTTTTTTTTTCTGTTGTGTATTCTGCATTGTCTGTTTGCGCTTAACTGTGTCTGCTTAAGAGCAGAAGAGACTGAGCTGTAGACAGCATTCTGAATAGGGATATACCAGAAGATTGACTTGTACAGTGTGACAGCAATGTTTTCTTTTGCTTCTTGTCTTAGCTGTAGTTTCTGACATTTTCTCCTTTTTTCGGACTATTGCTGATTCAGTGAACTGATATTTTTTAGTAGAACTATCTACAGTTATGTTGGGTACTTTCTGGAGTGATAACTGAGAGCTGAATGTTTTTCCACTTTTGAATTACTTGGCATTTACTGAAGCTGCATTTCATTCGTCTTTGCATTTCCCAATAATTGTGTCTTGAGATTTATCTGCTGCTCAGTTTTACCAGTTTTGTACTGCTAGCAGCTTTGTCCCTCGTAACTCGTCTGTTACCCAGATCATGTATGAACATGTTGAATAGTAGCGGGCTTAGCACAGATTCCATGAAACCCCACTCTGTTGTGGACACTCTTTCTTCTTACTCTGTTGTTCTTGTATTTTTGCTAGACGTGAATTCATAGTGGGATCTCCCTTCTTATCCCATAACAACTTTTAAAAATAGCTTTTGGTTATGGACTTCCTGAAAAACCTTTTCGAAATCCCAAGTCTGCTGTTTTTCAACTGGATCACTTTTTCCTCATGCACATTCATCCCTTTAAAAGTTGCTTGAAGAATTGAGGTGTGACTTCCTTCTATTTTATCATCGTATATATCCACCTATGATTATCTTCTTCTCTGTCATAATTTTAACTAATTTGCTTGCTGTAGAAGTCAATTATTACTGATATGTAGTTCTCTGGGGCCCTTCTAAAATTAGACATCCCATTTTTTTAATGCTATGACTGTGCCTAATGTTCACCCTGGTGTCTTCATAAAAATTCATCTCTGTAGTCTTTATGGCATGCAAATGGAAATGGATGTTGTAGTATTTCTTGTCTCGTACTTTGTCTTTTTCTGTGCTGCAGGGCTTATGAACAGCTGAATGTGAAGCATGAACCCCTCCAACTCATTCAGCCTCAATTTGAGACTCCACTACCTGTCCTCCAGCCAGCTGTGAGTAAATCTCCTTGCTGATGCAGCACATGGAGAATCCTTCTTTTTCATGTAAAACCTTTGTATGTCATTTCCATAGTTCTTTCAAAAAAAAAAAAAAAAGGTGTTGTAATAATTAATCACTAGAGAGTTGATTACACTGCAGGAACTGTGTTTTAGGGAAGAGCATTTATTTATGCTTTTAATTTTTATCAACAGCGCTTGAAAATGTAGCGTCTGGTACCATAGCAGAATGCCTTGTGTATATAAGCCTTCAGCTGAGTAGCTGCGCCCAGTCCTGTGAGGTGCTGGTTCAGCCTTCACTGTGAAAACAGAATGTGGTGTTTCAGAAAGCAGTGGTGCTGTAAGCAATACACTGACTGCTGCCAGGGGAGGAGCCAGTCTGTCCATCTTCTTCCATCTCCCGTATCCTTTGGGAAAGTAGAAAGTGGAGCATTGTTTTTTTACAGCAAGGGCTGGCCAAACTTACCAGCAGAGATTTAGGCTGGCAGCAACAACACGAGCTACAGCAGTGTCAAACTTATTTCAAAAAGCAGATACCTTTGAGTATCTTTGAGTTTTGCCATCGTGGCTCCATCCTTCTTTACCTTAGCCACTGAGGAAACATTACTGGGATCCTTATAGCTGCGGGGGTGCAACTGAAAGTAGCGTCTCATGTGCTTCTATTTAAAAACACAAGTCCAACTTGTGGCATAAGTGGTGACTGCATGAAAAAGAAAATACCCATACCAGAATTAATGTAAATACATTTCCAAGGTGAACTGTTATGGTGAACTTAGTGTCTCAGTTATCACATTGATCTCATGGAGCAGAACTGAAAACAGACTGCAAATGCAGTATGTCTAGTTGTGATGCTAGGTGATAATTCTGGCATACTTGTGACTAAACTCTTCTGGAATATTCAGTTATTTTTACAAAATACAAATGGGATTTTTAAAAAGGTGTACCTCTGTACTGTGGCCTTTGGAGTTGCTTTTGACTTTATAGAAGGTTTCTTCAAGTCCAGTCTAAGTCCAAAATTGTCATCTTGGAGATCTGAAAAGTATTTGGCAGTAAACTGTGCTAATTCTTCTCTTCAAGGTTTTTCCACCTGCTTTTAGAGAATTACCTCCTCCCCCTCTGGAGCTGTTTGACTTGGATGAAACTTTTTCCTCTGAGAAAGCTCGTCTTGCAGAGATTACAAACAAATGTAAGCAGAGCAGACTGATTGTTTACACATTTATATAAAAAGTCCAAATTTTTGGAGCAAAATTGTTGTTATATTTAATTTTAAAACACAGGCTTCCAAGAAATTGGAAGGCCTTGGAAATTGATAACATGACTTTACGTACCATGGGATTTTATTTTGTTACATGACATTTTATTATGTTTCTGCCTGCAGTTTCCTGTATTATGCATAAATTGCTTTACGCAGTCTTGCTGATTTATTTCACATCTTTTCATGCTTTGAAGTTAAAATGCTAAGATTATTCTAAACACACCTTAAGACTAAACAAGATGAGAAAGCACTAGCTGCAGGAATACATCATGGCTAGTCCACCGAACTTAGTTATGGGACTTAACCTTCCAGAATGCCAACAGCAAATGGAGATTCGTATTAAGTTTTTGCCCAGCTGATACAGCTGCCTGTGATATTCAACTGCCTTCTTCCTTGGGATCCTTGCTTAGGTACTGATGATGACTTGGAGTTTTACGTACGAAAATGTGGTGATATCCTAGGAGTAACAAGTAAACTCCCAAAGGAGAAGCAAGATGCCAAACATATCCTGGAGCACATCTTCTTCCAAGTGGTTGAGTTTAAGAAACTGAATCAGGTATTTTTAATAACAGAATTACAAGTGAATAGTTGGTAGTATCAGCACTGGGGCTGATAGATGTTTGTAGCAGCTACACTTGTCACAGGCAAGAGGGACGGTGATGTGTTAAGACATTTGTTAAATTAGACCAGTGAAGAAATGCGATCCAGAATACTTATGACTGTTGATCTGTATAGAATGTGTAGGGCTCAATTCATTAAGTCTCTCATTTATTTTAATTGGGGGATTAATACATGCAAGTGTAGTGTCAGTCATTTCAGCTAAATACAGTTCATTAACGGTGCATTGTGTAACAGCAGTGTGCCCTCATGAACGTTCATAGTGCTTGCTAATGCTAAATGTAGATGTGGAACAGCATTGTTACTCACAAGGGGTAGTCTGTTGAAATAATTCTTTATAGTAAATTTGATGCTTCAAAGTCTGTTTGGAACATATTGGCAGATCAGCTGGTTCTACAAACGAGTATTCCATTTCTCAAATAGTCTAGTTAAGACAAAAATCTGTCATTTCTACCCTATTGTTAAGATTCTTTTCTTTTTTTTTTTTTTTTCCTTTCTCCTTTTCCC
>VFFE01007566.1:664487-702386 GCA_008921705.1 Burhinus oedicnemus
CTTTTCCCTTACCTAAGGAACATGATACTGACACAAGTGAAGCTGGATTCCAGAATGGTAACTGAGACCTGGCTTTCCCCATTTTGAGACAGACCTTCTAGTAAAAACATACTTTTCCATTTTTTTTTTCAACCTCTGCGTTCAATGTATTGATTGGGACCATCTCAGTAGTTCAGTGAGTGTTTGGATCATTTATGTGTAGTAGTTTGGATAACTAATGCCTTTTGAGGAAGTGCTTTTATTTTGCAAGCACTTTCCAAATAATTTCCTATTTTTTTACTTCTTTATTGAAACTGTAATTTTGTAATATATGAAAAAAATCTTATACTAAGAAAATGTGGGTTTGGTCCTTCTTTCTGGCTCCAGTATTTATTTTCTTATAGTAAGGCTTACTGTGGGTTCTCCTGGTGTACATGGAGTCCTTAATTGCACTGTGGGAAAGACAGTTATTTTGGTTTGTGAACAGTGGAAAAGAAAATACAGCCATAAATACAGGAGCTGCTGAAATTATGTTAGACTGTCACCCTGAGGCAGTCCCCTTTTGTCTCTCTGCCAAAGTGAACCAAGGAGAGGTGGGGTTGTCACTGTAGAAGGAAAACATTTCTTCCAAGGGAAGTGAAGAGTTGAAATTAAGCAGTAATGACGTTGTTGCAGATCGCTGCCTCATATCAGACTGGAAATACGTCATTCTGAAAAGAAGGGATGGCACTTGGATGAAAATGACTTAAAGATTTGACGGATCATTCTTAAGAAAATGTGATACTGTGCAGAAACTCAGGAATATTTTTACTTACGGTTATTTGATATCTAGCCTATTCCCAGAGATAGCAAGCTAGGTAATGCACAAGAATAATGGAAATTCAAGTGAAATTCATTGACCATGAAATGTTGAAGCTCAATGCACAGCATAAATACAGCCAAGGATATCAGCGGTGAGAAGAAAAGATTTGTCAGCATCATTAATACAGTGTGCCTGTGTTGCAAGGACTTTTTTTGTATCAACACTGAGATTGCACTTTGACATCCAAAAAATTTTGTATTTAATCTGACACCCAAACTGTGAAGCTTAAATTCTTCCCCAGCTCAAGCCTTCTATGCAGCCTTTGCGATGCCTGTGGTTTATCTTGCTCTGTCACGCTTTTTTAACGTCAAAGCTGCTTTTTTCCAAAAGATCTGTTCGTCTTTTACCCCACAAAAAGTAATTTCATTTTACATTGCTTCATGTTTTGGATGCCAGTTTGGTGCGGGGTTTTCTAAAGGAGGTGCCCCAAAGCACCTGCGAAGTCACTGACCAGTTGAGATGTGCCAGTATAATGTTAGCAGAAGCAGTGGTAGCTCTTCTTCCACTGTAGACATTCCTTTTTCAGAGCAGCATGTTTGAAATTTTTCATTTCTTCCTCTTTCATTTATTTTTCTTTAGGGGCAGGGTTGTGTTTGTCACACAGAGTACTTCCTATGTTCCAGCTACAGATTTACACAATAAGCTTAATCTTTCCTCTGCAGTATCAATACCAATCAGTCAACCGGCACAGACTGCAGTTGAACCAAACAACTGTGTGATCCTCTGGCTAATTATAGATCTGGTTTGTACCCTTCTGGGGTGTTTATACTTCAAACTGCAAACACGTGCTTGTTCCGGGCCCTTTTTCTGGGTTGTTTTGTCACCTGTTCCTGACGCTGTAACATGGTTTAGAAAAAAAATCATCCGAGCAGCCAGAGAATACAAGCAGCTCCCTGTTTGCTGTTTGTCTGCAGTGACACTCGGACAGCTGAAGCAAAAGAACAGAATTTTTTTTTCTTTCTTTCTGAATGAATGGATTATGGCCAGAAGCTCTAGTGCAAAATGTATGTGGAAGCAATAGCTTGCATCCCTCTTTCAAAGCTGGCCCTTTGGCCTTCTAAACTTTTATTTTGTGAATGGATGTGCTTTCTTTGGTCGTGGGAGGTATGGTACACATAACGTTTATGGCTGATTGACGGAATGTTGAAGGAGAATGAGTTGGTGAGGGCTTTGAAGAAGCGAGGCTAGGCTAGGCCAGGGGAAGGTTATGCATGCAGCTAGTCACAGAATTTATATATGAATGAAATTATTGCTGTCATTCACGGAAGTTGGTTCCAAGCAACTGTTGCTGCTTTCCCTTTTTTTTGTCCTTGCCCTCTCTGGCAACACGACTTCTCATCCCGCAAAATAAGAGCGGGGAGCGCGTATTGGTTCTTCAGCAAACACTAAACGCCCGGGAAAGCTGGTTTTAACGAGTACGAGCCCTCCCCGGGCGCCTTCCCCGCCGCCCCGGCCGGCTCCCTGCCTGCTGTTCTCCCAGTGTGCCAGAAGAGGGATCCCCAGCCCCGCCGCCGCCTCCCTGCCCGCGCTCCCCGTGGCCAGCGGCGGACCCCGGCAAACCCGCCATGGCCCGGCGGCGGGGACCAGGGCCGCGCTCCCGCGCCCCTCCTTCACCGAGACCTCCCCGGGCCCCTCTGCCAGGTAACGGGGGCGGCCGGGCGGGGCGGCCCCGGGCCGCGCACCTGGGAACGGGCTCGGGCCGGCGGGGGGGGCTCGGCAGGGCCCCGCCATCTTGTCGCGGCGTCTCGCCCCTCCTCAGCCGGCCGCGGCGGGAGGCGGGCGCGGCCGGGCCCCCTCCCCCGGGCCGGGGAGCACCGTGGCGGCCCCGGAGATCCCCTCGCGGGTGGGGAAGTGCCGGAGGTGGCGGCGTTTTACCGGCGGCCGGGCCCGAACCCGGCTGGAGCCGGGCCCTGCGCCCGCGTCGCTCAGCCGCAGGCTGGGCAGGCAGAGCGCGTGAGAGACCGCAGACTGAGTGAAATTTATATTTTTATTGCGTTAATACAAAAGACAGGGATCGGGGAGGGAGGGGGGAGCCAGCAGGGCTGCTGCTCAGCTGGCCCTGCCTTTCGGGGCTGCCACCAACCGAAGGTTCCGCCACCCAGCAGAGCCCCAAGCAGTCGCCGTCCCAGTCACCCCGGGCTGGGAGATGGAGCCGTTCGCCATGCGGTGCCTGCAGCCAGCAAGAGCCCGGCGCAGGGCAGGGCAGGGGGGCTTCATCTGCTGTGCTGCAGCGTGGATGGTGGCTCCGTGCTCCTCTGTGGGACAGGGGCTTCCCAGAGGCTGGCACCCCACAGCCCGTCAGCATGGAGCCGGGGCAGCAGCGTCACAGAGCCTGGTGCAGAGACACAGGGACGGGCTCCAGGTCGCTCATCTGGGACTCGGGGGTGGCAGACCTATGGATCAGCGTAGGGTGCCTCTTGAAGGCTCCAGGCCAAACCAGAGGAATTACTACAGAAGTCTCCAGGGATGGCGTGTCCAGTTTGGAACATCCCAGTGACCTTAACTCCTCAGTGCTCACGTCAAGGGACAGGCTGGTATCCAGGGGGGCTTTGATTGCTGAGATCTCC
Organism: Burhinus oedicnemus; assembly: GCA_008921705.1. Taxonomy (NCBI): domain Eukaryota; kingdom Metazoa; phylum Chordata; class Aves; order Charadriiformes; family Burhinidae; genus Burhinus; species Burhinus oedicnemus. Next base: position 667,896 of record VFFE01007566.1, read on the forward strand.
CATCTGGGTGTTGGCATCTTCCCAAGGGTTGAGAGGTCGCTGATGAGCTCGATGCTCTTGGAGAGCTGGCTGTCCAGCCGTTTGGGGTGCTTTCCTGTCTTGCATGGCGTTGAGGTGTTCTGTGATGCCACGTCCATCAGGCAGCCGGCTCTGCCGGGGTGCTCGCAAGGCAAACCAGACAGGTCAAAGGCAGCCTGAACGCGGTGGGTCTTGCAGAAGCAGGCAAGACTGTGGTCGGAGATGCCCTGGGTCAGGCTGTGCAGGTCAGTCTTCACACAACTGCTGAGAGACTCCGACTGCTTGACAACACACGGGGAGCTGCCTTTTGTTGCATTGTCCAAGTCCATAAGAAGCTCCCAGGTGTCTGGTTTGGAGGCACTGCTATTGTCCGTGTAATAACTGCAGACAGGAGAAGAATGGATATGGCTGCAGGCCCCAGCCACAAATCCGTTTTCCAGGATTTCCTTTATGGTCAGGATGCTAGTAACATGCCTCTCGGTGGACAGCATGGTGCAGAATCCCACCACTGTCAGGCTTAGTGGAGACCAGGATGTCCCTGTTAGAATAAATGTGTTATTGTTCATTACTGTTCACTAATGAGTTGCAGACTCAGAGCAGCTGAACTGACCTGCTGCAAAATCCTGTCTCAGTCTTGCTTAGGAGAGTGAGGAACTGAGCAGGAAGCAGGACAGGTAGGTGGGCATCCAGCCTGTCAGTGTCTTCTAGAGCAACACAGTTGCACCAAGGCCTGTTTATTGCTAGGAGGTCATCGTGGAGCATCCCTCGAGTATTATTTATTCAGCCTCAGCCTGTACACCACTGCTCTTAGCTTTGTACCTCTGGGTGTAAAGAGTCTCAGCAAATCTCTCCATCTTCTCGGGGTACTAAGATGGAGCTGGTTTTCCCCAGAGATACAAGACAGCTTTATCCACGTTCCTTGAATCAGAGGACCATTAACCCCAGTTACAGTTGAGTCCCTTTGAGATGGGGGCACTAAAACTGGGCTCTGGTTAGGATGGGTGAGGTTGAAGAGCAGCTCTAATCTTAGCTCTAGCCCCACGCATAGTATCCCCCACCTGGAGACCCATGGGGTCCCACAGCCCACATGGGGCACCGAGGGAGGTCCTTGGGGACAGTCCCTCCTGGCTGCTGTCATGCCACACACCCCTGCCTTCTGCTCCATAGGCAGGAGCTTCCACCATGCTCCCTTTCCGCCTAGGAGGGAAGTTCTCACCAGGGGCTCAGCCAGCAGCTGCCTTCAGCCACCCCCAGAGGGAACAGAGCAGGTCAGGTCAGGGAAGGCAGTTACTGTGGTCTGAAACCATTTCTTACACCGAATGTACTAAAAGCAGAGATAAAAAGCTCCTGAATTTACTACTGGGTGGGGCTGCGTAGTCAGTCTAGAAGGAAAGTTTTCTTTACGGGGTTAAAATACTTAAAGACAAAGTTAATTTAAACTACTTAAAGATAATTTAAATAAATATGTGAGAAATACAAGGGAAATAAAAAGTACACGCCAAGAGGCTAGCCTAAAAAGCACTACTTACCTTTCAGAGACCCCCTTCAAGATCTTGATCCTTTTTTGCCAGTGCTACTTACAGCAGTTTTATAGTTCTGGTAGTTAATTAACAGGCTAATTTCCTAATTAAGCTAGTTTGGGAGGGTTTTTTGTTTCTTGTGAAGCACGGGGGGGGGAGGTGATGGTGGGCTAACTGCTGGAGCTGTAGAGTCCTGCTGGGGCTGGGGTGTGCGGCAGCCGGTGAGCAGGAGCTGCGGTGCTCCGCTGTGGGAGGAGGAGGAGGACACAGGGAGCCTTCCTGCCCAGACACAACATTCAGGGGGTGTCCCCAGCCAGGTGACATCTCCCTTAAGCCGTGTTTTCCCGGGAGGGGGGCGGTGGGCAGGCGGAGCACGGCCCTTGCAGCCGGGGCCGGGCCGGGTGTGCGCGGGCACGGGAGCAGCAGGAGCCCGGGCGCCCGGCGTGAGGACCCGCTGTCACCGGTCACCGGGCTGCTCCTGCTGCTTCCCGCTTTCCCTGTGACAGCGCGACAGTGCCGCCACCCGGCACGGTGTGGAATACAAAGGTTTTATAGCTGTAGTTGCCTATGGTGAGAGAGATTGTACGTGTAGCTACTTCTCGGGGAGGGAACCCCCAGCAAAACCGGTTCAACTTTTGTGAAGGAGTTCCAGAGGCGAAAGAAGCCGGAGGGTTGGTGACACGATGTTGCTGTCCCCGGCAGCGCCAGACCCGAGCTCTCCCGCGGGGACCCCATAGCACACCCCGCAGCGGGAGGCGGTTGATGTTAATTTGCTGGTTTTTTTTTTTTTGCCCATTTCGGTGGGAGGTGGCTGCCCGGGGTCCCGCGGCCGGCCGGCTGTGGCGTGGGGTGACCCCAGCGGTGGGGCGGCAGAAGCAAACCCCTTCCCTGAACTGGGCAAAGCCGGGAACTGGGGGGGTTCTCGGTGCACCCCCAGCCCGCCCGGAGCCGCCTTCCCCGGGGGAGGGGGGGGGCTGCAGCGGGTTTTCCGGAGGTGGAGGTGACCGGGGGAGGGGAGGATGCTCCCGCCCGCGCCCAGAGCTGCCCGCTGCCGTCGATTTCGGGGTGGGTGTCACCGCTCCGGACCCCGAGGGGGGCTCCCCGGGGCCGGCTCCCCCAGGGACCCCGGGGGCGGGGCGGGCGGGCGCCCTCCCGCGCGCGCCTCTTTGTGCGGGCGGGAGGCGGCAGCGCGCATGCGCGGCCCGGCCCCGCGCGGGGTGGGGGGCGCCGTTGGCGCGAGATAGGAAAGTGCCGCCGCCGCCGCCCGGCCCCGCCATGGCGCGCCGCAGCCGCGGGTGAGTGCGGGCTCTGCCGCGACGGGGGCTTCATCTGCCGGCCCCGCGCCTTCCCACTGCGGGGGTGCGGGGCAGCCCCGGGGACCCCCTGGAGGCGACTCTCCGCCGCGCGGCCACCCCTCCACCCCCACCCCCCCCGCCAGACGGCCCGTTCCCGCTCTCCGGCCGGGCAGCGGGACGGCGGGCTGCGGGCAGGGCCGCGGCCCCGGGTCCCGCGTTCCGCGGGTCCCCGCTCTAAAGCTTCCTCTTGGCCCCACCCGGGAGCTGGGCGCGGGCCTGGCTTTGCCCGCTCGGGAGCAGGGGGGTGACCGGGCAGGCTGGGGGGGTCCGGGCGGGTGATGTGCAGGGCCCTTCGGGGCCGCTCTCCCGGCACTCGCTGGCCGGCGCCTGGCTGCTTCTCCCACCCCTTCTCTTTCCTCCGGCAACCCTGGTGAGCTGTGAAGAGGGGAGATGATGCCGGTCCCTAGACACAGAGCCCCCCCAGAGGGACAGAAGGGAGCAGAAATCAAGAGAAACGCTCCTTCCCCTGCTCTTGGCAGCATAAAAGTTGCCAGCATGCACCGGGAGCCCAAAGCTGAGGGACCCCTTTAAACCTGGGGGTCCGAGTGAATGTCTGTGAGGTGTTAGGGTCCGGTGCTGGAAGATGGTTGATCTCCGGAGCTCTGTTCTATGTGATGGAGGTTGCTCCCTCTACTGAATTTTTATCAGAGGTGGTAATTATAAACTTCACTTATTTATCTCCAGTGAGGACCAGGATGAGCTGCATTACCAAGATACAGACTCGGATGTGCCGGAGCAGCGGGATGGGAGGTGCAAAGTCAAATGGACCCAAGAAGAGGTGAGTGAGGGCCTGGTGCTTGCAGAGAGTAGGTGCTTTGGGGCTGGCCTCTGGCATGGCACCTGGGGCTTGGGTGCCTCCACCCCAGCCGTCTCCCACTGGCCGTGATACCACCTACTGCTGTCTTGCTACCAGAGAAGACCATGTGGCTGGGAGGTTCAGGGGAGTTTAAAGTGTAGCCTGGAAAGCAACAGCTCCAACTACTTTAGCTTAAGCATGTGAGCCCTGTGCGAGGTATCCGCAGCCTGCAGTGCTCTTGTGAGCAAAGAGGGGTTCCAGAGGATGGCTGAGGCCTCCAGCAGGCTGAATTGTGCAGTGGAAACGTCCTCCCTTTTCTGTAGCAAAAGCAGGGAGTGTTGAGACTGTTGGGATCATGGCTTAGTCATCCTGGCTGAGAGCCTGAAATTAATTGGGATATTCTCTTCCCTCCTCCCAGTTCCTCCATCATCTTTGTTCTGTTTGAAAACTACAAGATGTCCTGTCTTCCCTGGGGTCTGAACACCAAACAAGGTGGTCTTTGTGCAGAGATCAAAGCCTCGAGCTTGTGTTGGGCAGGGAATTATTTCATGCTTCTGTTTGCCCAGCCAGAGCACGCAGGCAAGGACACCTCTAGCAGGCTTTCTGTGAGCTGTAAGAGTCAGCAAACCTGGGCTACTGCAGGGCTCATGAAAGAAGTGCTGTAGAGCCCAATAGCACTGAAAGACAGTAGACCACAGGGCTAGTGGTGATACGCTCAAACCAGTCAGCTTTCTTGGCCAGGCAAAAGCAGTGGCTGAGCTGGGAGACGTACTATCTGGTCAGGAGCGTACTGGGGCTGGATAAGCAGGTAGCCTTGGCCATAGGTTTTGAACCAGACTATACTGGGACAGAGTTGAGCTCTTGTTTTGTACTCACTGTATGAGCTCGCCCTAGTACAGAGCCCAGGAACAAATGGTCTGTTCCAGTTGCGCTCCATGCACTGGAGTGCTACAAAAGGGTGGTGGGAGGAAGGCTCCTCCTCTGAACGCAGAATGCCAAAAAAACCTATCTTGACAGTTCAAAATATCTAGCTTGTTCTCCTGATGCCATCAGCCCAGGGGTGCTTGTGGCAAGTGTTGCCTCAGTGTATGTGAAAGTGGATGTCTTTGTTTTTTGCAGGATGAGCAGCTGAAGATGTTAGTAAGACATTACGGGCAGAATGACTGGAAGTTCCTAGCCAGTCACTTTCCTGTAAGTGACCCCTCGCCCAGTTGGGAATTGTAGTGTTTGCATGTTGCTTCTTGTGCTCAGTGTGCTGGTTCTCCGTGTGGGACTCTATTCTGTGACTGCAGCTCCAGGCTGTGAAATGATGTTCCTTCAGGGCAGGGAGACATCCTTCTTGCCTAGGGAACTTTCAAGGGCAAATCTGTTGGAGCTGGGATGAGGAATTGAGGTTCCTGTCCCTGTTTTCTGTGCTCAGTGCCCGAGTCTGTATTCTCTGTGTGCTTCTGCAGGTTTTCTGTGGGACAGCTTGTGTGTGTGGGGACTGCTTGTTGCTACAGGGGCTTTTGGAGCCTCTGGTTTAACTCATGGCTACTCTCGTTCCTTTCCTAGAACCGCAGCGATCAGCAGTGTCAGTACCGGTGGCTGAGGGTGTTGAATCCAGACTTGGTTAAGGGCCCTTGGACCAAAGAGGAGGACCAAAAGGTGCGTTGGGGCAGGAGAGGATCTGAGCATTGGACTGTGACTGTCTGCAGAGAGGATGGAGGTGTCAGACCCTCGAGTCTTTTCTTTTAAACTGTGGGTAATTCTTTCCAATGGTGGATACCCATGAGAGCAGCACTCTGGCCTGTTCTGAGCAGACTAACGCATCCATGGTCATGACGAGCAGAAGCAGGTCTAGGCCTCTGTAGCTAAACACCTTCTCCCTTTCACACAGTACTGCTTCAGTAGGCTGCCAAGGCAGAGAGCAGACAAGGGAATTAATTGATCTGCCTGCTGGCAGATCTCCAGCTGACCTGGCCACGTTGACCTAAGAGAAGAATAAAACTGGCACTTCCGTGCCACAGTAGGCAGACTGAAGTAGATGTCTGAGGTCGGCTTGTGAATCATGACTTCTGCGAGTCTGTTTCTCTGCTGATTCCAGAGTGAGCTGAGGAGGACCAGCTCAGATATACTCATTTTGATGTACTTAAGAAAAGTTGGAATGAATTCCAACTTTTACCAAGGTTTTCTGCTGTAAAATTTCCTAGTTTGTCAGATTCTTTCTAACGCTTCTGCTCCCCCATTTCCCTTTTGGTGCCATTACAACCTGTTATGGTTCCTTTTGCCTCCCATCTGTGTATTATGTCAAGCACATTCTGAGGAAGCTTGTCGTGTCCTTCCACCTTCCTACAGCACAGCAGTAGCTGCCTGCTTTCCCCTTCCCTTTGCATGTCCTAACTCTGCCAGCCTACCCAGTCATGATGCCCACTGCCATCCTGGCCAGGCTGGGCTCCAGCTTTCTCCTCCTGACACTGCACATTGCTTTGCCCTGCAAGTACTCCAGCTCCTTGACCTGTGCCTCAGTTTGGTGTCTTTGGTTCATTTGACTGTGCTTGATAGGCAGGAGTCTGCGGTAGGGACGTTTGTTACTGGCCAAGAGCACTGTGAGCATCACCTGGCTACCCACACACTTCAGTTGAGCGCAGCTGGCCAGGGTAGAAATGCTCTTTGAGAACCTTTCAGCCTCCTCTCTAAGATTTTGGTGGGCTGAACATTGTGGGTGTGGATCGTTTTGTCCTGACACTGCCATGGACATATCGCAGGGTCTTGAACAGATTCCCTGCCCAGAAGCATTTGCGTTGAGCCTCAGGCAGAAGTGACAAAGCCCTGGGTGAAGGGGAAGTGGCAAAGTAGATGGCTTTTAAGTGAATATTGTTCACTTTGCTTTGGAGTTTTCACTGTGTGTCCTGGTGCCAGCAGGGCATGGAGCTCCAGGCCCTGGTATGTCCTGGTTGTAGCACCCTCTGTTAAAGGGAGGTTGTGCCCCTCTGTCCCAGCGGGCAGATGAGTGCAGAGCTTATGGGGACTGTTGTCATGGAGCCAGGTCCTCGGTAGGAGGGTGGGCAGAGGAGCCTTGGAGCAAGTGGGACTTGGCCCTTGCTCAGAAACAGGCATGTGTTTCTAAATCTGTGCCCCTCTGCCCCTGGTGCACCTGCCAGTCTCCACCCCGTCTTCTGTGAGTGGTCCTCTGCATTCACAGGTGCCATGTGGCAAAATGTCTGCATGGGAACAGCCTCTTTCAGAAATTCACCTGCATTGCTCCTCTCACAAGTGTTGGTACACCTGATTGTCAGTGCTGGTCCCTCCAGCTTTTTCTCCTAAGAGGCCTTTCTCCGTTTGCCCTTACCTGGTCCCAAAAAAGGTGAAGAGCAAAGCCCGAAGATTGACTATTGACCTTCCCCTCCTTGATTCCATTTCCTTATTTCCTTCCCACTCTCTTCAAAGGTAATTGAACTGGTTAAAAAATACGGCACCAAACAATGGACCCTGATAGCCAAGCACCTGAAAGGGCGTTTAGGGAAGCAGTGCCGAGAACGCTGGCATAACCACCTGAACCCTGAGGTGAAGAAGTCCTCGTGGACGGAGGAGGAGGATCGCATCATTTTTGAGGCCCACAAGGTCCTGGGGAATCGCTGGGCGGAGATTGCCAAGCTGCTGCCTGGGAGGTAGGACCTCTTTGCTTGCTGGTGCCTTCACAGCTGGGTGGCCTGTGGAGATCCGTATGTTGGGCTCACAGGATGGGCTGGAGAGCACGTAGGAGCTGTTAGCTGTGCTTTAAAGGTGCTGTAAATGGTGATTTCTATTTCCTTCTGCTTTCTCTGCAGAACCGACAATGCTGTGAAGAATCACTGGAACTCCACCATCAAGCGGAAGGTGGACACAGGAGGCTTCCTTAATGAAACTAAGAAGTCCAAGTCACTGTACTTGCTTGTGGAGGTGGATGACAAGGAGAGCCAAAGTCAGACGAGAGCTGGGAGCCAGGTACTGCACCAGCACATTTGCGGCAGGCAGCCGGGTCAGTCCCCTGCTCTGCTAATCCATATCAGAGCTGTTCAGCCACCCTTCTGCTGCCTTTCACGCTGCGTTTGCCACAGCCTGGTGTCTACGTAGACAGTCTGTGCCTTCCACCAGCCTTCTCAAAGACACTGACCCTTGAGAGAGCTGTCCCTCCAGGAGCTAGAGATGTAATGTGAGCCCAAGTGGGCTATCCAGGCGGAGTACAGCAGTCTGCCAGTGCTGTTATCTTGCCAATTCCAGCATCAGGTCTGTCTTGGAGACCGAAGATTTTTTTGGCTCCCTTGTGCTGTTGCTGGTGGGAGAAGGAGGCTGCTCCAGACAGTGTGGGGGGCATGGTGAAGAGGTATTTTTTTCCTTTCCTCTAAAAAAGGAAGCAGGGGAAGTACACCCAGTTATTTTTTCATGAAGAAAGCATGTAGTTTTCAAAGGCAGGCTCTTGGAAAGTAGGAAATGCAGAATTAGTGCTACCTGCTCAGCCTTCGTTCAGCTTTTTCCTGGGATACTGTTAAGTGAAATCTTCAATTAAACAGTCCTGTGCTCGTTATGTTGCATGGACTCCTGCTTGGATGGTGTATGGGACAGAGAAGTGAGGGAGAATGGGGATGTGAAACAAACTGAATGGCAGGTAGGAGAGCAGGCGGACCTGAATGTGTCCAGGGACCCTTGCTTTTTGTCCCCAGGACTTGACATTATTCCCTTGGTTTTTACTAATGGCTGGACTTTCTTTGTTGTATGCGCAAAGACTGTCCTGCCAAACTGGCCAGTCAATATCTCTGAAATAAAGGAAGAAGATGTCAGTGATGAGGAAGTGACGGGTGTGCAGGAGTTACCCTCGGAGCTGCCAGCTGCCGAACTGGCAGAGCATAACACTGAGGGGACCCCAGATGATGTGGTGCCTGAGGATGCCTCTTCATTTGTCACATCACCGTACAAATGGGTCGTCGAAGCTGCCAACTATTTGTACCCAACATCTGTGCCAGCCTTCAATGAAGCTCTGGACATGATTGAATCTGTAAGTAACAGACCCTTGTTCGTCCAGTGAATGTAAGGAGACTGATTCCTACCCTTTTCCCTTGAGTGAACTTACTGGGTCCCCTTGCACACCACCATGGGCCTCCTGAAGAGAGCTGAGTCTGTCATTGGCTTGCGACTTCCCAGTGTCTTTTCCAGGGCTGGATTAGGCCTTTCCAGCTCTGCCAGAATTGCTCTGGGCTTGCAAATTCCCCTAGGTGGATGTCCTTGTGCATGGGCTCTGCAGGTGTGGGAGGCTGTAGATGCTGGCAAACCTGATCTCAGGTCCTCCTTTATCATGCAGAGTGTCCCCAGCTCTCCTTTTCATAACAGTTCAGACCTATGCTCATGGGATTTTCTTTCCCTCCTGTTACGGGATGGGATAGGACAGGACAGACTGGGAATAGGCCAGGCACACTTCTAGTATGCAGGACAGACCCCTTCACACTGGGATGATGCTATTATTTGCTTTCAGTGGAGGTAGCTCCACTGAAACTAGTAATTTTGGGCTGGTGAAGCAGTGCTGAGGTCCCCAGGGTGATAGAGGCTCACCAGAGCAGGAGGCTGGCTAGAATCAACAGAGCAGTTTGCTGCCATCAGAGGGAAGTGTCACTGCAGCCCCGACCCTGCCTGAGGAGCTTATGAGATGATTATCCAGGAAGGATCCACTTTGCTTGTGTATAGGAGGACAGAGCGTCTGTGGCCAAGGCTAAAAGGCCCATCTGTGGGTCCTTAGGGGCCTGCTTGTATGGTACTCTGAGTATTGGGTTGGTTGAGCTGTGAAGCAGCTGTTCTCTGAACTGGTGTGGTTATTTTTAATCTGCTTCTAGCAGTGCGTGTTATGGCAGAGCCCTGTGTCCGGCTGTGTTGGTGTGCCCAAGAGTGGTTTGGTGTTGGGTGACAGTCGCTTCATTCAGCCCCTGTCCCCAGACCTGTCCCCAGCTGCTGTTTTTACCCACTCTGTGCGGGGGTGCAGCTGTTTGTGCAGCTGTGCTGTGAACTGAACTGGGAAACCAACCTTGCATAAATAGAAAAATCTTCCCTACGCACAAGCAGCAGCTTTCAGCTGGGTCAGTTCTCTGGTCTGGTTCTCAGCTGTGCTGGCAGCAGAGGGGAGGAGGGCTTGAGCTCTCCTGTACGCCAGGCTTCTTGCAAAAGCTTATTGCTGCTATGCCATAAGCACAACCCACTTCACTTCCCAGTTCATCTCAGCATCTGCTCCAGTTGGCTGCTCAGCTTTCCTTCCTGGGCTGCTTCTGATGGTTTCACTTATGTGCAGGACCCAGATGGGTGGTGTGATCTGACCCAGTTTGACCTGCCTGAGGAACCCTCTGCCGGCAGCAGCAGTGGCAGCAACAGCCCAGTGAGGCAAACCCCCAGCAAGCCAATGCCGTCCCTGCCCAATGTGACTGAGTACCGCCTGGATGGCCACACCATCTCTGACCTGAGCAAGAGCAGCAAGGGGGAGCTCATCCCCATCTCTCCACACGCAGAGGTGAGCTTTGGCACGCCGCCCTCTGTGCTGAAGAGGCAGAAGAAGAGGAAGATCTCCCTCTCCCCTGTCACAGAGAATGCCACCAGCACCAGCCTTTCCTTCCTTGACTCCTGCAACAGCATGACGCCCAAGAGCACCCCTGTCAAGACACTGCCCTTCTCTCCATCTCAGGTATGGAGTAATGGCAGAGCCCGGTCTGTGCTTCTCTGCTCGGGCTTGGTCGTGGGCTAATAAGCATGTTAGTGCTCTATCCGCTTGCCTTAATGCCATGTATTTCCATCAGCTCTGCCAGCTTTGTGTTTCTCTTCCCATGAACGAGGCAGTGCCAGTGCACAGGGTGTGTCTCTGCTAAAACAAGGCACAGAGCTGGGTTTTGGCACCGCTTGTCTTCAGCGATGCCCTTCCTGTGGGAGCAGCAGCCTGTGTCTGCCTCTGGGAGCGCTTGCAGCATCGGGGAAGCCCAGCTACCCTGTGTGATGGGCAGGGCATGTGCTCGCTGTGAGGAAGGAACACCACTGTGCAGATCTACGTGCCTGCCCACTGCAGGATCGCTGGAGAGCAGGAGGCTTCTGTCACCAGGGCATTACTGCCCCAGCTGTGGGTAGCAGAGTGGCAACAGTGAGAAGTGGCTTTCCCAGTTAAGTCATGCAGGCAGGCTTGGCAGCACACGCCTTGTGCAGATCTGAGTTGCTGTGCTTAGGAAAATGCTCCTGAGCTTGTCTTCCTTGCAAAAGGGACTTAGGATATTTCAGCCTTTGTCATGACTCCTATGGTGTCCACACACGTGTGCACACAAGGTCTCCAACATACATCATTTTGGAGCACTGTGGTGTTCAAACCCACTGGTGTCTCGTATACTGATGCGGTGGAGTTCTGCCTATAAAACAGAATAAAGGCTGCTGCGTTCTCCAGCACAGTTCCCACAGCTGCTCTGTTGTTCAGACCCTGCCTACTCGTGCCTTCCAGGCCTTTATTTCTGCATCCCTGGGTGGCACATGAGAGAACACCGCAGTACAGTCTGACACCCAGGTTCAGGTTGACCTCAAATGCAAGGCCAGCGAGAACTGGGAAATTAGAGCGGGGCCTGAAGTGTGCAGCTCTGCAGAGTGTAAAAGGCTGGAAGGTCTGCAGTGGATCTGAGAAGGCAAACAGCACGTCCTGCCTCTTGGGCTGAGCTTCAGCCATCAGCGAATGTAACACATGCAGCTCTTCTCTCCCGAGGCCACAAACCTCATTCCTTCTGGGAATAAAGTTGTCACTTACTAGGTGTTGTGAAGTAAAATCCTAGCAGAGATGAGACAGTTTGTCATTTAGTTACAGTTTAGGCTGAATACAACTCAGTGCAAAATCTGTTAACTGGTACGCTGTTGTGTTACATGGACTTCCCTCACATTTGCCAACCTGAGGTCAGAATAGACCTTTGATGGGCTGGCATTACCTCTCCTTCACCATTTTGCTTGGCCTTATCTGGAGCAGTGCAAGGAAAGACTTCTCTCCCACCCTGTAGCTGCTTGTAGTCCTATCAGCTCATCCTTATGGGAAGTGAAAAACCTTTATAAGAGTGAGGCACCTTCTGACAACTTTTGTGTGTGTCCATATACAGGACTCTGAGTCTGTTAAGAGTCATCCTGGTCTATACTGGGACAGCTCCCTCTTGTGCCACTCAGTATGAGAGGATTGTCCCTACTCAAGTTTTCCCCCATATTTAGGAAAAAGTAATGACTTGTGATACTATACTGGGATGCTTGAGACTGAGTGTCTTCTCTTTCTTTCCTGTGCTGTGCAGTTCTTAAACTTTTGGACCAAACAAGATACACTAGAACTGGAGAACCCGTCTCTGACCTCCACGCCTGTGTGCAGTCAGAAGGTGATTGTCACCACCCCTCTGCACAGGGACAAGACCCCTTTGCTCCAGAAGAACTCAGTGTAAGTCCTTTCTTCCTCCTCCTCCCCTGTCCCCACCTGACCAGCATCCTTTTCCATGCAGGCGTCTGGTCCAATTCCACTATACCTCCCCTAGTACTTGTACTGGAAGTACTGAGAGAGGGATGGGGCAGGCGATTTCCTTAAATCGGTGTTTCCCGAAGACAGCTCCTCTCTGAGCTGCAGGGAGCAAGTGTCCCATCTGATGGGGGCTGCAGCCAAGTAACTACTGTTGTGCTCAGCTGCTGGGTGCGCTGTTGCCTTCTGTGCATGCCGCTGTCTGGGGAAACGGTGCTGTGCTGTGAGCCCTCTGCCAGCAGGGAAGGGATTTGATTTTCTCAAGAGCTGTTCAGGTCCATCCCTTTAGCTCTGCACCCTCTGCTTTGCCTGACCTGAGGGGCGATGGTTACCCCAGGCACCGTACTAGGCAGGTGAGAAGGGTTGGTCTGCACAGGGAGTGTTTTGCTGGTGGACTGAAGCAACACAGGGTTTGGTGGTGCTGGCTGTGCTACCAAAACTGCTCTTTTGTTGGCCTGGACCAGAGCAGCTTCCCTGTCCGGGTGCTGCAAGCTGGCTTGGCTGCTCGAAGTGCATTTGCACCCAGGACTTCTGATGTTCCAGTTGCGCCTGTCACAAGTCTGGGCTGGGCATGAGCAGCTCTGCCAGTGGAAGCATTGCAGAGTAGGGTTGGCCTGCAGAGCTGCACGTTGCCCGGGTCAGAGGTGCTGTACCACTTTCTGACGAGAGCAGTTGGCAGCTGGCAGGGTGGAGCAGCATAGCTGGCACGTCTGAAGGATGTTTTCCCTGCTAAAGACCCCTCTGTGCCTGTTTGCCCTGCTCGTAACCCAGGAGAAGTCCAGCCAGGTGGCTTCTGCTGTGACCACATGACACTCTGCAGGTGGCTTGTGTAATGAGAGGGCTCAGGAGGACGGGGGTTACTTTGTGTGGGTTACAGCAGGTCTCATTCTTTGTCTTTCCCACTCTCTGCTGCCAGGTTTGTCACACCAGATCAGAAGTATGTGGTGGACAACACTCCTCACACCCCTACACCTTTCAAAAATGCCCTGGAGAAATACGGACCAATTAGGCCTCTGGTAAGTATTGGGCAGGTCTGCTGCTTGCTGGTGGCAGAAACGTAATGCAAACGGGATGTGGGGTAGGTTGCAGTGGAGCTGTGAGCCAGCCGTCACCTGTGCCATAACAAAATACAGTTTAGTAGTGCTAGGCTGAGATGGGAGGGATGAAGGGGACATTATTATGGTGAACATGTCATGGTAAGCACTTTTAGCTCCTCTGTAAACCAGCTAAAAATGCCAAAAACTGCCCTTGAATCGGACTGCAGTGCTTGGCTCCTAATGACCTTGAGGAAAAACAAGGAAATGATCTACCTAGGGATCCCTGTGGAACTGGGTCACTTAATGTGGGTGTTATGGGGATGGCAGTTTCCGGTATCCCAAGCCTTCTGTGCATACTGGTCTCTTGATGGCACATTTGGGGTTCAGATAATAAGAGTCTCATGTTCATCCTCCCACTGTGAGCTCCTGTGGGCTCCCCTGGCTGCATTATCCATTGAGGGAAATACTAGTGAGTCTGCCCAGCATACAAATTGTCTTGTGCTCTCTGTCCTTTTCACACCAGCCCCAGACTCCTCACCTGGAAGAAGACTTGAAAGAAGTGCTCCGAAGTGAAGCTGGCATCGAACTTATCATAGAGGATGATGTGAAGCCTGAGAAACAGAAGAGGAAACAAGGGGTGAGCTGGGGTAGGGGGGTATTATCAGGCTTGCCTGTGACAAGCCAAGGGATGACACACCAAGGTTTGAGGGAATAGGGCACTAGCGAGGGCCCTCAGCCTGTTGCTCTGAGATGTACTGGGTACACTGCAGCACACTCGAAGTCTTATGGAGATGAGCCAGGTGCTCCTGAGCCAGTAGGAGCCAATGGGGAAACGGGTAAAACACCTCAAAGGAAGGCCACCTGGAGAGCAGCATGAAGGATTTGCAGCCACTCCAGCCAGTAAGTCAGCTTCAACAGGGATCCAGCTTAAGTGCCTCTATGCAAACACATGCATGTAGCATGGGGATCAAATGAGGAGTTGGAGATGTGCGCACGCCTCCAGGGCTATGATCTCATTGGCATCATGGTGATGTGGTGAGATGGCTCCTATGACTGGAGTATTGGAAGGGAAGGACACAGGCTCTTTAGGAAGGACAGGCAGGAGGGCTGGGGGGCTGTTGTCCTCTATGTCAATGAACAGCTGGAGTGCATGGAGCTCCATCTGGGGATGGATGAAGAGCAGGCTGAGCTTATGGGTCATGGTTAAAGGCAACACAGGGGCAGGTGATGTTACAGTGGGGGGCTGCTACAGGCCACCTGACCAGGATGACCGGGTGGTTGAGGCCCTCTATAGACAGATAGGAGTGGTATTGCACTCACAGGCCCTGGTCCTCATGGATGACTTCAACCACCCCGATATCTGTTGGAGGGACAGCACAGCGGGGCACAAGCAATCCAGGAAGTTCATGGAATGTGTTGATGACAACTTCTTTCTCCAAGTGGTAGAGGAGCCAATGAGGAGAGGAGCTGTGCTGGACCTTGTCCTTACCAACAAGGAGGAGCTAGTGGGGGAATGTCAGGCTCAAGTGTAGCCTTGGCTGCTATGATCGTGAAATGGTACAGTTCAAGATCCTTAGGGCAGTGAGGAGGGTGTGCAGCAAGCTCACTACCTGGGAGAGCAGGCTTTGGCCTCTTGAGGGATCTGCTTGGTAGGGTTCCATGGGCGAAAGCACTGGATGGGAGAGGGGCCCAAGGAAGCTGGTTATTATTCAAGGATCACCTCCTCCAAGCTCAGGAGTGACGTATCCCAACTAAGAACTCAGGAAACAAAGCTGGGAGCCTTGCATGGATGAACAAGGAACTCCTGGACACACTCAAAATCAAAAAGGAGGCCTACAGAGGCTGGAAGCAAGGACAGGTAGCCTGGGAGGAATATGGAGAAACTGTCAAGCAGCCAGGGGCTAAGTTAGGCAAGCTAAAGCCCAGATAGAATTAAATCAGTCCAGGGACATCGGGGGCAACAAGAAAAACTTCTGTAAGTATGTCAGTGATAAAAAGAAGACTGAGGAAGGTGTGGGCCCTCTCCAGAAGGAAACAGGAGACCTGATCACCTGGGATATGGAGAGGGCTGAGGTACTCTGACTTTTTTGCCTCAGTCTTCACCGACAAGGGTTCTAACCACACTGCCCAGGTTGCAGAAGGCAAAGGCAGGGGCTGTGAGAACAAAGAACCGCCCACTGTAGGTAAAGATCAAGTACGAGACCATCTAAGGAACCTGAAGGTACACAAGTTCATGGAACCTGATGAAATCCATCCGCAGGTCCTGAGGGAACTGGTGGATGAAGTTGCTAAGCCACTATCCTTCATATTTGAAAAGTCATGGCAGTCTGGTGAAGTTCCCACTGACTGGAATAGGGGAAATGTAACCCCCATTTTCAAAAAGGGGAAAAAAGGAAATCCTGGGGAACTAGAGGCAGGTCAGTCTTACCTCTGTGCCTGGCAAGATCATGGAGCAGATCCTTCTTGAAACTCTGCTAAGGCATATGCAAAATAAGGAGGTGATTGGTGACAGCCAGCATGGCTTCACCAAGGGCATGTCATGCCTGACAAATTTGGTGACCTTCTATGATGGGGTTACAGTGTTGGTGGGTAAGGGGAGAGCAACAGTCATCATCTACCTGGACTTATCCAAAGCATTTGACACTGTCCTGCACAACATCCTGGTCTCTAAATTGGGAGAGACATGGATTTGGTGGATGGACCACTTGACGGATAAGGAACTGGCTGGCTGGCCGCACTCAGAGGGTTGCAGTCAACAGCTTGATGTCCATGTGACAAGCAGTAACATGTGGCATTCCTCAGGGGTTGGTACTGGGACTGGTACTATTTAACATCTTTGGTGATATGGACAGTGAGATTGAGTGCACCCTCAGCAAGTTTGCTGATGATGCCAAGCTGTGCGGTGCAGTTGACACGCATGAAGGACGGGATGCCATCCAGAGGGACCTGGACAGGCTTGAGAGGTGGGCACATGTCAACCTCATGATATTCAGCAAGGCCAAGTGCAAGGTCCTGCACATGGGTCGCAGCAATCCCAGGCACAAATACAGGCTGGGCAGAGAATGAATTGAGAACAGCTCTGCTGAGTAGGACTTGGGAGTGTTGGTTGATGAGAAGCTTAACATGAGCCAGCAATGTGTGCTTGCAGCCTAGAAGACCAACCGCATCCTGGGCTGCATCAAAAGAAGTGTGGCCAGCAGGGCGAGGGAGGGGATTCTGCCCCTCTACTCCACTCTGGTGAGACCCCACCTGCAATACTGCATCCAGTTTTGGAGTCCTCAGCACAAGAAGGGCATGGATCTGTTGGAGTGAGTCCAGAGGAGGCCATGAAGATGATCAGAGGGCTGGAGCACCTCTCCTATGAAGACTGGCTGAGAGAGTTGGTGTTGTTCAGCCTGGAGAAGAGAAGGCTCCAGGGAGACCTTATAGCAGCCTTCCAGTATCTGAAAGGGGGCCTACAAGAAAGTTGGAGAGGGACTTTTTACAAGGGCATGTAGTGACAGGACGAGGGGTAATGGCTTCAAACTGGAAGAGGGGAGATTCAGAATAGATCTCAGGAAGAAATTTTTCACTCTGAGGGTGCTGAGGCACTGGAACAGGTTGCCCAGAAAAGCAGTGGAGGCCCCAAACCTGGAGGTGTTCAAGGCCAGGCTGGATGGCGCTTTGAGCAATCTGGTCTAGTGGGAGGTGTCCCCACCCATGGCAGGGGGGGTTGGAACTAGATGATCTTTAAGGTCCCTTCCAACCTAAACCATTCTATGATTTTTGCATCCAGTACCTGCTGCTGGGCAGCCCTGTGCTATTGAGGGGTGTTTTGCCTGGTTTCGTTCATCCTACTATTGATGCCAAAAAGTTGATTGGTTGCTTTTTTTTTTCTTTTCCTCTTTGGCCTGTGGCTGCTGCCTTTTAATCAGCAAGAGAAGCCTGTGATTAAGGCCTGCTTAAAATACTGCCAGCTGTGTCCTGGCTTGTGCTAAACTCAGGGCATGCTAGGAGATGCCATGTCCCTAACCTACAGGAGAGACTCATGGCACGCTTCGGAGTGTCTGTGGCGAGCTGGGCTCCCAGAAGGCTGTGGGCTGATATGCAAAGTCTCTTGGCTTGATTGCCCTGGTGGCCTTCCTTTCCTGCTGAAAGGGGCTTCCTTTTCTAAATTGGTGGCTCTTGGTGCCAGGAGGAGAGCATTGGAAGCCGCTGTGCCTTGTGGTGGGGAAGGCTGCAGCACGCCTTCTTCCTGAGGTGCTGGTGCAGTGCAGATCTGAGGTGACACGGGCTTAGTGTGCACCCTGGGCCTTTAACATATCCGTTCACTGGGTTGATTTACGCTGACACTTGTATTTCTGTGTCCCCCAGTTGCGCAGGAGTCCCATCAAGAAGGTCCGGAAGTCTCTGGCCCTGGATATTGTGGATGAAGATATGACACAAAATATGCCTGCCCTCCCCAAGACTGTCTGTATCAAAAGAGCCCAGGTGAGGGGTACTGTGCTCAGAGCAGGCGTAGAGCTGGCTTCTGTTCCAAAGAAACCCTGTGCAAAGCAGCGGTGGGAGCTTTGCCACCAGTGGCTGCCTTTGAACAGTACATGTGAATGTGGATGAAGGGCTGGATTTGTTAGCTGGCCTTTTGTCCAGGCCAAGCATCAGCACTGTTAGGGCAAATTAACTTGTTCCCTTATACTTTTCTTTATTTCCTCTTTGCAGCCTGTGAATTTCCTGTCGAGGTCCCTGAACCTTTCCTCCTCTAGCAGGAAGAATGACAGCAGTTTGCTCAACAGAGCCTTTGTGCAAGTGCAGCCAGAGAAAATGTCCTACACAAAAATGCCAAGCCATTTCAGACCACCAGCACCGGTAAGCCCTCCAGCCTCTACCCTCCCAGTCAGAAGGTTAGCGCAGCCAGGTAGCTGGTAGCGCAGCCCTTCTCCCTTCTTGGGAGAAGGAGCGAGGGGATGTAGCTCTGCGCACTGCTGCGTAGGCATCCATATGCTGTCAGGGTTGTGTTTGCACCTAGGTTTGGAGGTGCTGAGCCAGCAGTGTCACGCTACAGCTTCCTCCTGTCTCTTTGCAAACCTGCCCTTCTGCTGGTGCTGAAAGCCCCGTGGCTGATCAGAGGTGTGGCCTGCTTGTTTGGCCCCAGGTTTCCTCATGGGAATCCACACCCTGTCCCCATCCATCAGGGAATTTAGAGGAATGACCCAGCAGTGAAGTAAACTTTCCTTTTTCCAGTGAGCCCTCCTTGAGCAGGCAACAGTTGGCTCATCTCTTTTGCTGCTTTGTGCGTAGCAAGTCTGTGAAGTGCTGTGTAAATGCCAAACAAAAAGGTATTTCCCATCTCTGTGATTTTTAGGGTGTTTGTAGGATGTGGTGAAGGTTGTGTGCCATAGGCAGCATAGGCTGGCTTTATCCTGCAGTTTACCTGAGCCCATGGCAGCAGTACAGACCTCCAGTTGACAGTGTACTACCTTTGTAGCTCGTGCTGAGGTTGGTGGTGTTAGAGCTACCCTGTTCCTCAGCTCCATATTGTGGAGCACATCTGGGCTGTGCTGGAGTCACGCACTCTGGGGCATAAACAGTTTCTTATGCTCTCCTTAAAATCTTCACCATTTGGTATGTTTGCAGTGCGAGTGCACTAGTAGAGGGGTATTCCTGCTTTGTTAGGCAATGTGACTTAGAGAAGGGGATTTGGACTGTGATTTTGCAGATATTTGCTTGGGCCAAGTCACGGGAGAGCTCTGGTAGCTTGGATGCGGATGGAAATATATGCTTTCCGTGGTGGGGGATGAAACTGTAACTGGGGGCGAGTGTGGGGGTGTTTTCAGGTACAATATTATCTTCACTGAGCAGCCTTGGCTCAGCTTTCACTAAACACTGCAGCAAGGAGGGTTGCAGGCATCCCTGGATTAGAGCTGTCTGTTGTGAAAACTCTTTCTCCTGACAAATAAGTACTCCTCAGCCAGAGTAATTCCTTCCCCTTCTCAAAATAAACCCTACTTAAACACTTCCATTTCTCCTCCTGTCCTAGGCAGGGTCGTATTGCTCTGAGAGCTAATAGATCCATATAAATAAAGCTTTGGGAGTGACTTGAAGGTGACAGTAAGGCAGCTTGCATGGTGACAGAGTACAGGTGTGCAGTGAAATCCCATTGTGCAAAGACAGCAGAGCTGTCTGCGGTGTTGCTGGGCTCTTGGGATTTATTGTGCTGGACTGGTGTTGCTATCAGTGGCAGTTATTTATTAAGGAAGCTCACCTAGCTGTGGGCTGAACCTAAATCAGTCCCAGAGCCATGCTGTGGCTGTATGAGGCTTTGTTACTGTAAGCAAACGCTGAAGCTCAAGCTCTGGTTCTTTACAGTGCATATTAAACGGGTATTTCCAGTTCAGGGCACTGTGTATCTCTTGGCTGCATTTATCAGAGGATTTGCAGGGATTTTCCTAGAGTGCCAAGGCACCCCATGGGAGCCTTTTTTGCACACAGTGACTGAAGCTCACCTGATTTTCAGCTCTTCCTGTGTGCTGCAGGGCCCTGCTGAAACTACAGGCACCAGATTGCTGTTAAGGATAGTCTTTGACCAGTCTAGACCTGGGGCTGAGCAGCTCGTGTAGGAATTGAACTGGCTGGGAATAAGCCCCAAAGCTGTTTTTGAATTCCTTCCATCCCTCTGGAGTCTCTTTAGCACAAGGAGCTGTATTGGGTTTGTGCTTTGGGATTTTTGTCTTGAGCCAAGTAAGGGAAAGCCCTGAAAGGGCACATGGGTCATCCTGAAATGGAGCATTCACCAAGGAAACTGCTGAATGTAACCCCCCTTTGCTAAAAAGACCATCTCATCTGTGATGAGTAACTGGCAGTGTGCAAGTTCCTCCTGGGTGCTCCTAAGTCTGAAGTTTTATTTCCCTTGGGTAGCAGATAGTTGTTGGTTTTATTTATTTTTGCAGTTTTTTAAAACAGGTTGTTGACATTGTGTTTGTCCTCTCCCTTAACTGTACTGTACACGTGCTTTCTTTTCCCTCTGTAGATGACCAGGGCTTGGAAAGCAGTAGCCTGTGGTGGAACCCGAGACCAACTCTTCATGCAGGAGAAAGCTCGACAGTTTTTGGGCATGTTGAAACAGAGTCACACATCACGGACCTTAATCTTATCATGAAGGATTGTTCTGCTTTTTTTTATTTTATTTTTTAAGGTTTTTTTATAAGGGGAGGGGGGGGCACAGGAAAATATAGCCTCTGCCAGGCCATAGTGTGTGAGGGTGGATTTTTTCCTTCCGTTCCCAGGTAGATCTATATTGTAATAAATTGGGCTAACTGCTGGCTAATGTGCGGAATGCGAGTTTTGGGATACTTACAGAAAGGCAAATGAGGGAGGGATGGATAGCTAACGGCAGGGCCTCTCTCTGCAAGACCTGGGTTCTGCAAAAGTAGAAGCATGCAGCCATGTTCCACCTTGGAGCAGTGTATGCTGCAGGCGGTGGAGACCGGCCTCTCAGCCTGCTTGGATTTCGTGCTGGCTGCTCTGGTACATTGGGAATGCCTTTTGTGAAGGTTCCTGCATGTCTTCTGTCTCCTCTTCCGGCTTTCCTTGGGGGATGGAGCGGTCCCCCCTCACTCAAGGAGGAGGGAGGGTGTTACATACTCGTGGGAGACGTGCTTTGGGGTGACCCGTGTTCGGAGCTGGTCCTTTGCTCCCTGTGGAGCTATTTGTACTGCCGCACTGTGGAAGGGGAGCAGGGGGCCCCTTTTCCCAGGGCTGTGCTCCCTCTTCAAATAAACGATGGTGCTAACATCACCCTGTTGCTCAGACTCTGACTCTGGCTGGGGCCTCACAACGCTTGGAGGGAGGCAGCACTGTGCCGGGGTGGCCAGATGCAGCAGAGCACTGGTTTTCATGTGGGATCTTTTCTTTCCTGGCAAATTGCTGAACTCTTTTTAGCTTTTCCGCATGGGGGAGAAGGGACGGTTTCTCCTCCCCACCCCCAGTGGTTCCATCAGCTGTTTAGAAATGGTTTTGGCTGCTTTTTGGGAAGGTGCCACAGTGTGTTTGAGCTTAGCGTGGCTGGGATCTCTGGAAAGCTGCAGGAGTGGATGGAGGCTGCAGGGACCTGTGGGCTGGAGAACAGCAAAAGGAATGTGTGATGTAGCAGAGCCTTTTCTGTCTTTCCTTCGGAGGCCAAAGCTGCATCCATGTAGCCGTTTCAGTGTGATAACAGTAGTATGGGGTCCTGTTTTGACATAGCCAAGGATGAAATATGGCAATTGTAGCAGTATATTAACTCTTGCAGTTGGAAAGGTGCTGGAAAAACTGAAGAGCGACTCACTGGTTAGACCAGCACATGAACCACTCCTTGGGTGAGCTCTGTTCGGGGCTGTGCTGGGATGTGCCATCCTTTGTAAGCCACCAAAGCCACTGTGGCACATCTCCCTTGGCTGGGTGGCAGTGCAGCGAAGGTGCAAATGAGAGGGTCTGTTCAGCCCTGCGCCTCTTAACGGGGTCACTGTCTGCGGTCCCTTTGCAGTGTGGAAAAACAGCAGGGCTGTAGAAATCTCATTTTTCAGGTTGTGGGTTACATTGGAGATAGAGTCAAAAAATCCTTACTGACAAACTTGTTAATAAAACCTTGGATCCTGGGAAATAAGGGAGTTTTCGAAACCCAGCTCATTTTTCATTTCTACAAGCTCTGGGCCAAAGTAAATCCATGAAGTAATTTTTATTTCTGTTTCTCAGTACTGCAATGTTTGCTTTGGAAAGACGGCTGGGACCACTTGTCTGAAAGCCTGGCTTTAGCTGCTTCAATTCTGTTGTTATTTTAAGAGAAATCGTCATTAAACCCATCCCTCTCTGCTCGGGCTTTAGCAGGCTTGGCTGTTCCTGCGCTAGGTCGCTTTACAAAACCAAGCCTAGACTTGCTTTTCCTTCCCAGAGCCGACACAGGCAGTGTCCACTGGGGAATAAATCAGTGTGTGAGCCTGGCACATATGTTTGGGAGCTGCCCCTAAATTAAAGGATTATGAGGCTGAGAAGTATTAACTGCTGCTCGGATGCTGTAAATCCAGGTATTGCTGGGTGTCCTGCATTGCAGAGGGCTTATTAAGAAAGATTAAGGGGCAGAAAAATACCAAGGAAAATGAGTAAGGCCTGGCATGGTTAATGAGTAAAAAGACAATTAGCTTTTAATTGGAAAATGGAGCTCCTTCTGGTGTGGATGTTACCAGCCTGGCTTGGCTGTCCTGGGGCTTGGGAATAGGCACTGCTCTGCAGGTGGGGGAAAAAAGGCCCCACTTAGAACTGTAGAATCATTTGGGCTGGAAGGGACCTTTAAAGGCCATCTAGTCCAGCCCCCCTGCAATGAGCAGGGACATCTTCAACTAGATCAGGGTGTTCAGAACCCCGTCCAACTTGACCTTGGATGTTTCCAGGGATGGGGCATCTACCACCTCTCTGGGCAACCTGGGCCAGTGTCTCACCACCCTCAGTGTAAAAAATTTCTCCCTTATAGCTAGTCTGAATCTTCCCTTTTTTAGATTAAAGCCATTATCCCTTGTCCTGTCACAAGAGGCCCTGCTAAAAAGTTTGTCACAGTCTTTCTTATAAGCCCCCTTTAAGTACTGGAAGGCTGCTATAAGGTCCCCCCGGAGCCATCTCTTCTCCAGGCTGAACAACCCCAACTCTCAGCCTCTCCTCAGAGCAGAGCTGCTCTAACCCTCTGATCATCTTCATGGTCTCCTCTAGACCTACTCCAACACATCCATGCCCTTCTGTTGGGGGGACAAAGAGCTGGACACAGTATTCCAAGGGGGGTCTCACCAGAGCAGACTAAAGGGGCAGAATCCCCTCCCTCGCCCTGCTGGCCACACTGCTGAGGATGCAGCCCAGGATGTGGTTGGCTTTCTGGGCTGCCAGCACACATTGCCAGCTCATGTTGAGCTTCTCATCCACCAACACCCCCAAGTCCTTGGCAGGGCTGCTCTCGAACCCTTTATCCCCCAGCCTGTGCTGGTACTGGGGGTTGCCCCAACCCACGCGCAGGACCCTGCATTTGGCCTTGCTGAACCTCACGAGGTTGGCACAGGCCCACCTCTCAAGCCTGTCCAAGTCCCTCTAGATGCCATCCCCTCCCCCAGGTGTGTCAGCTGCTCCACACAGCTTGGTGTCATCTGCAGACTTCCCGAGAGCGCACTCAATGCCACTGTCTGTGTCTGGACATTGAGCTGTTGACTGCTACCCTCTGGATGCAACCATCCAACTGATCCCTCATCCACCGAACAGCCACATCGTACCTGCTTTGTTTTTCTGTTGGTTTGGATGCTCTGCTTTATTTCCAGTAAAAACCTCATAGAGGTTGAACTTCCCAGTGGCTGTGGAGTCCCTGGGCTGGAGCTGGAGACTCCTCTCAGTCCGGGGCTCCGTGTCCCTGGCTGTGCCCTGACTGTTGTCCCTTTGAAGCCTCTGCAGTGACACAGCCCTCTCAGGCTGCACAACCTCATTCCCAAAAAGAAACCTGGAAATTTAATGTAGCTTTAAACGAAAGGCCGAGATGAAAGTGTCCCAGGAGCCTCTTCCATGGGGGAGAGGAATCTCCTCCCATGGCCCGGCTTGCTGGAAAGCTGCAGAACCCCTGAGCTGCTGCTTTAATTTCAACTTTGTGTTTAGTATTTTGCATTCCTCAACAGAGATGACGCCTTGTTTGAATCCAGACAAGGAAAAAGAGTTGATTTTTAGCAGGGACAAGAGGGGAGTAGCAAAGCTGGAGCTCCTGGGTCATGGCAGTGCCCAGGCTGCAAGCGGGATGTCGCTTCCAGCTGGGACAAGCCCTGGAAAACCTTAGGATTGCAAAAATATTGGGGTAAGGGAAAAAAAGAGAGGATATTCCAGGTTTTTTATGGGCAGGCTTCCTTCAGGATGGAGCTGGGTGGTGCCCGGGTGGGCAGTGGCAGGGCAGAGCGGTGCCGAGCCTGCACAGCTCCGCAGCCAGCAGCCTGGGAGCCGCTACCTGTTCCTCAAAGGGCTCTTGGCTGCTGGGCTGGTTCCTGCTGGTTGCAGGGATTTCACAGCCTTTTTATCTTGTTTTCACAGGTAATTCTGCTAAAGAGCCGTGCGAACAGCAGGTTGCTCACAGGGGGCTTTTTGGCACGGGAACTGTGGGGAGAGCCATCCCTGCATGCAGCCACGGAGAGATGCAAGCAGCGGATAAAGTATTTTTTCCTATTTTGGGTATTTCCTGTAACTAAAGGAAATAAAAGTCTGAGTCCAGGTTGGACGGGGCTTTGGGTGACCTGCTCTAGTTGAAGATGTCCCTGCTCATGGCAGGGGGGTCGGACTAGATGGCCTTTAAAGGTTGCTTCCAACCCAAACTATTCTATGATTCTGTGAAAAGAAAAAGGCAACTGAAGTGATGTTCGCCCCTTCCCCAGCTCTCCAACAAAACCAGCCCCGCTCCCACGCAGAGGCTTTCTGCCGGCGCAGCTGCCCTGGCCGGGGTGGCGCGGCCGGAGATGCTGCCAACCTGGGTGCAGGGACCGGCGCAGCCCCACCTTGTCCCGTGGACCTCTCTAACACACAGTGCTTAGTTACTAACGCGACGGCAGAGAGCACGGTAAATTGCAGAGCGTGAAACGATGAAGAATTGCTTAGCGGAGATACGCAGGTTTGAGTTTGAACATAACCTGTCGCTGCCTGATGTTTCCGGGCTGCGGTGTGCATGGAGGTCATCCCGTGGGTTTGTCCTCCCGGAGCACTGGTGTGATCCCGTGTTACAGCAGGGCTGTTGGCTGCACCGGGAGCATCTCAGCCCCCAACATTCCTAAATACTCCTGTTTGGGAGCTGTCTCTGCTCCGCGGAGGATGCGCAGGCGTGCTGCTCCATCCCTGCTCTCCTCCTGCACGGGGCATCGGGCTTTACGGGGGCTGTGCATCCTCTGGGGCTGCAGGCGTGCTGCGTTGGGGGCAAAAAAAGATGAATTTCCCATTGGCGGCTAAATTTGAGTTGGTTTCGCCTCGACAATGTTTCACGAGCTTTATCGCAGCTGAGGGCAGGAAGGGAGGCTGCGTTAGACCCCGCGTTGGACCCTGTGATGGGGGCAAGGGGACGCTGAGGCCGGGGTGGTGGCTGGACTTCCGCTTCGCCAAAAAATGCTTTGACCCTGGGGATTATTCAAAGCGGCAAAGTGCCTCCTCTCCCCGCTTCGCTTATGGTATTTATTGAGCAGTTGCTAAGCAATAACCTTATAAAATTTCCCATGTGCTTTTTTTGACACTCTAACCTGTGGATTTAAAGCTTCAGGAAATTAAAAGGACAATTTTAGCCTGGTAGATACATGCTGAGGATTAGCTGAGCAGCTCCTGGATTTTGTGAGAGACGGAGACCACTCCTGTTGAGAGCTGGCTGCAGCTGGACAGGAAACTAATTGAGCTTTGGAAACGTAAAATTCTACCCCCCACCCCACTCCCCCCTGTTCCTGGAGAGGAGAAACCGCAATTCTTCATCTCCACCAGTACACAATAATAAACGATTAAAATACGGCACGAGGTCAGGGAAAACATTTTGCTGTGGAAACCAAAGGCTTCAGAGTGGGGAAATGAATGTTTCCATTTGGAAAACGTTAGAAAAGAGAAATTTCAGGGAGTTAATACCCACCCCTTCCCCTTCCCAGTGAAAAGACGGAGCAGAACCGGCTGGGGGACAAGCGCAGGCTCACCTCCCCTTGCCATGGGCAGTGTCTGGCTTGTACGTGCGTAGCTGGCAGCGGTCAAAACCATCACCTGGCTCATATGCGACCTGGTGACCTAATAGCTCGTGGAAGGCCAATTGAATACCTTATAGGCGTTTTATTTGTAAATGCATTAGGGTTTGGGGGTTTTTGTTTTTTTTTTTTTTTTTTTTTTCAAAATACTAGACAGGTATTGTAGGAAAGTAAACAGAAATTGCATTCCTAACTCCCCTAGGGATGGTTTGGGTTTTTTTTTGGTTTGGTTTTGGAAATCTCACCCAAAGCTTGGGCTTCGAGTGAGGTAGCCAGCCCAGGGGAAGGGATGCCTTGCATCGCTGTTGTACAGTGATGCCTCTTAAGGTGGGAATGTCTTTCCCCCCACCTCCATCTCTTTTTTTTGGGTGCAAATGCACTGTGTCCTGTCCTGAGTTCGTCCAGGGGCACCGAGCTGCTGAAAGCACCTGGATCCATCCAGCAAGGGAGAGCCCAGAGCCTGGCTGGGCTTTCCGCGAAGACCCAGGGCAGCGTCTCGCTTTGGATGGGAAGATGCTCCAGCGTGTTGTGTTGATGTTCACCGCCACCCTGCGGGTGAGCAAAGCTGCCTCCCTGCCCACTGTTCCCCTCCTCGCTACTGCAGCCGGAGCTGGGATGCCAAGTCTGGTCTATAAAACTGTGTTTTTACCATCCTGCGTTTGTAAGGCTGTCAGAGCAGCGGTGCTGGCAGGAGCGGCTGGGGATGGTGCTGCTCTGTCCAGGGAAACTGCTGGTCTAAAAACTCCACTATCAAATTAGAATCTGCAGCCCTGTAAAAATAAAGCCTGTTATCTGTAATTGTGCAGCAGGTAATGGGTGCCAAAATTGGTGTCAGATCTGCCCAAAATGACTAGATAAGGGGAAGGGGGGAAAAGAAGTAACAATTTTAGATTCAATTCTGCTGATGTACTCGTCTATTCCCAGGGCTAGTGTAAATCGAGGTTTGAATTAAGCCAAAACAGCCCCAGTTAATGTCTAAATCTGCCATTTCTCAGGCCCTGCAGAAGCAGACACACACAAAATCGATATTTTCTCTAACTGTTGCTAAGTTTTCTTTACAGATTAATTTCTGCCTAATAATCCCTGCAGCCACGGGTCTCCGGAGCCCTCCCTGCCACGGGGCCGTATCCTGCCCAGCGGCTCGCTGTCTCCCAGCCCGTGATCCTGGCCTGCCGTGGCAGAGGGAAGGCGTGGAAAAACCTGCCTTTCCCCCAGCTCCGGGGCTGCTGGGCTGCAGCTGGAATCCCTGCTCCAAACCCAACCCTGCTCTGCCTCCAAGGGCGCACAGCATCCTTCCCTT
Organism: Burhinus oedicnemus; assembly: GCA_008921705.1. Lineage (NCBI taxonomy): Eukaryota > Metazoa > Chordata > Aves > Charadriiformes > Burhinidae > Burhinus > Burhinus oedicnemus. The sequence goes on from VFFE01007566.1 coordinate 695,156, forward strand.
GCAAGGAAGAAAAGCTTTTTCCCTCCCCTCTTGCTCTCAGGCATGTTTTTTTAGAAGGCGCTGATAAGTGTCACGCTGTGGAAATGCGGCCGGATTAACACCCAGCTTTACACGCCGGACCCACGTTGAGCCAGGAGATCGTTTTGACCCGTATTAGAGTTATTTCTGGTCTGAGGGCTTATTCTCGGCTCCTGCCACTAAGGGGGAGTGTTGCCACGCCGCAGAGCCGGCCGTGGGCCGGGACAGGACCGGAGCCACGGGTCCCCTTCCCTCCGAGTCCCTCCGGGAGCGTGGGAAAGGCAGGAGTGCGGGAAAGGCAGGAGTGCGGGACCGGCCACCGCATCGCCCAGGGGAGGGCAAATACCCTGGTGCTTTATATCAAAGGGGGGAACGACGCAAATTTCAGGCTTGTCTTGGACAACGAGGGCAAGTATCGTCCTTCCCTCGCAACCAGATGGGTTTGGCAACGTGGGCTGCGAGAGGCTGGTTGACCCACAAAGCCCTTTGAGGCCCGAGGAGGACAGATGCTGATGAAGAGCTGGGAGAGCGTGATGAGGATGGAGGCGGGTGGATGCACGCTCAGCACAGGGCTTTCCTGTTACAGGAACGAGTGGAACAAGAAGAGAAGAAATGCTCCAAAGCCTGCTGTGGGAAGTGCTCCCTCCCTGCCTGGAGAAGAGAGTTAAAAATGGGGCTTAGTCACTACTTAGGGTAGGGCAGCTCAGGATCTCTGCTTTTGGGCACTTTCATATGGTCTGATGCTCATGTCATAGTTTATGAGTTCAAGTTGACCTTAAGGTTATTCCCCTGCCCTGTGAGATAGACTAGATATGTATGTGCGATTCAACCCTTTCCCTCCTTAGGACTTCAGTCCCTGTGCCTATGAAATGCAAATAACCCATTCATCTAATTTTTTTACCTCTCCCTACAAAGGGTTTGGGGATCTACAGATGCCAAACACGCTTGTTTATGGCTTGCTGGAGTTTGAGTTGTGAGTTTTCTTTAAAAATATGTTCTGTTTTCAGTTTCTTATTTCATTTCAAATATCATCCTTTTCCTCTTCTTCTTCCAGGGCCACCCAGGGATTTTATTCACACAATTGGAATGAGCTGCAAAAGGGATAAAGATCATTCGCGGGAACCTTGAAAGAATTGTCTGAGCTCTATGAAATGAGGATTAAAAATAAAACAGGTAGGTGAAGCTCAGGCTCCAGCATGAACATCCTATAAATACTTGTCCGTGAAACTGAGAGCTCTTCCCACCACGCTGTACGCTCTGCACGGGAAGGAGCTGCCGTATCCATCTCACAAATGGGTAAATGGGAGCACAGCCTGAGGGTGGGAAAATACAGCAGGTTAGAAAATCTGCCAGCTCTTTGTGAGACACGTTTCTGCTGCTTCCCACCTGCGTAAACTGGACAGGTGAGCCCTGCCAGGGGTTGTTTCAAAGCTGGCGTGTGTGAGAGGTGGCACCGGCAGAGACCTCCAGCTCCTGGGGAAGGTGAGGTGAGGAGGAGGAGGGAGAAAGAGCCGTAAGCCCGTGCTGCCTTCAAGCACAACCTTCTGGTGCTTTCGAAGCAGGTGTGAAATGAAGGGCTATGATGATCGCCGCTGCCCTGTGTGGACGGGAGACCTCAGCGGTGCTTGGGTTTCTGTGCTGGGTTTTGCCACGGCGCTGCAAGTATTTACGGGTCGGCTGGTTGCATCTGGCTTGGTTTTGGGTCTGAGCACCCAGAGGCCTTGTCACAACTGGGAGCTGGTGAGCAGACCTGGCAGGGCTGGTGCTGACCTTCCCCTTCAAGCCACCCGGGAACCTGCTGGGCCGGAGACCTGGGTCTGGTTGCTTCCAACCTTCCTCCTGTGTCTGGGCTGGTGTTTATGGCTCTTGGTTCTTCCCATCACATCAACAATATTCTTATAAAGCACTTTCCTCTAGACTGGTATTACCGGTATTTACAGCCAGATCCCACCCTTCTGCGTCCAAACCCCCTCTGGCATGGCAAGCAACGGCAGGAGTGTTCAGCACTCGGTCCTGTCGCCGTAGTTCTATTTAGGAAACTGCTCCTGCTCCAGCTCTGTTTGCCTTGAGCTTAAGCCAAAGAAAGGGTTTTGTCAAAGGTGTGAGGTTCCTTGGTGAGGGCACACGCCTGTTTATACGCAAGGATCTTGCCTTGCAAGTTGATAGAGAGTCCTGTAGCCCAGCACCTCTCATCCCGGAGCAGGTTGCTCCTCCAGCCCCAGGGGTCTCACTTGTCCGGGTCTGCCGAGGGCCCGGGGCTCTCCCTGCCCGCTCTGCCTCTCCCAGACTGTAAAACAGCAGCTAAGTCATGTTTGTTCTGCTTTGGAAACTGAACCTCCCCTCGCCGTGCACACACATCCACACATTCCTGCAAAAAACGGCCGGCCCTGCGATACAGCGCAGAGGTGATGCATCCGGGCGGGAGGACAGCAGCAGCTCCTGGGACCGGCAGGAGAGGCAGCCAGAGATGAGAGCATCGCTAAGCACACCTTTGGGAGCTGGGATAACCCCAGTGCAGATGTTCCGGGTGCAATTCCCGGCTGTGGGTGGGAGAGATGGCCAGTCCCTGTGGCTTTGGTCACGGAGCGGTGTCATGCAGATGGCAAGGGACTGATTTGACACAAAAAGGCTTTGGTTGGCTTCAGCAGACCTCCAGCCCGGGTGCTGGGGCATGTGTCTTGGGGCAGCCCCCACGATGGAGCTGCGTGATGTGGTGGGCAGCAGGGTGGGCTGGGGGGTGGTGGCTGCCTCACTGCAGGAGGTGGAAGACCGGGGATGGGTGCTGCAGCTGAGGGTGCTACGCTGTGCTGGGACCTGCTGGGCTTTGCAGGGCCCCCTTTTGGTTGGCGGCAGTGGGGGGAGCTCCCTGGAGAGGCTTCATACCCGCAGATGACTCTAGAGCCCCTCTGTGTCGTGGCTACCCAGCTTGGTCATGTCTGGCTCCTGGCCATGGGAATGTTGCTGACATGTCAGGAAAGGAGTCACTAAGGAAGTGTCTCTAAGGACTATGTTTGTCTTTCCTAAACCCTTGCGAGTGCATCACGCAGAGCCTTTCTGGTGGCTCAGCGAACCCAAGAGCAGCTTTGTGTTGGTGCCTTCCCGTGCATTGCCCAGGCAGTGTGAGCCCTGTTACACATCCATACCCTACACCCTCTACCAAAACCTCTTTTGTGTTGACTGGACCTTATTTAAATGTCAGGAAATTATGTGCAAACACAGCAGGCCGGACATCAGTACCCCAGGTCAGCTGAGCTTCCCTGTGAGCTGGTTCTGTGTCTGCGTGGCAGATACCTCCATCCAGCCTTCTCTTTCTCTTCTTTTACCTTCCCTTTCTCCCGGCTCCTGTCTGTCGACCCTGGACCTACTGAGCATCTCCAGCTTTGTGTGTCTCTGGCATGCACCTCTCATCGGTCCGTTCCTCGGGGCTTTCTGAGACCAGGGCTGTGCTCCAGCAGTGATGTGCTGCGGGAAAGCTTCCTTTGCCCAGGTAGATTTATCTGTTACACGTGGCTGGTGGGTCTGAAAGGCAATCGGTTGCGCTACATATTATTTACTGCCTCTCAGATGAAGCAGGTCACCAACCCATCTTGGATTTATTTTGTGTGATGTGCAGGAGAAGGCAGTGAGATCCAATTTCTTCCCTGTCCTCCTCCTCCCCACCCACAGGTGATAGAAGGGAGGACTGTGAAATCCCAAGGAGAAAGACCTGATCTGGCTCCGCGCTGGCTCTTGGTCTGCCCGAGCAGAGGCTGTGAGCCCAGGGAGGATGGCTAGTGCCAGGGCAGCGGGCTAATTGACTGCCCATGTGCTGGTTTTGGTTTGCCTTGAGATGTTGGGCTGCAAATGTCAGTGGCCCAGGAGATGCTCTCCGGGGGCTCCCCAAGCAATTCGCCCTGGTTTTACGTCAGGCAGGGGATTCACACGTGGTATTTCTCTTAGAAAAAGTACACTTAAGCACAAAATGTTTGTTATTCCTTCTGTTGCTTTTTCTGTGTAAGTGACCTCGAGAGGTGTCTTTTAAGATAAAAAGTGAAGGGAGATGAACCCTTTCTCTGCTTGATAAAAAGCCATACTGTGTCTGTCGAGGGTATTTTGGAGTATTCTGTGGCTGGCTGGAGACCTGCTAAGTTTCCTGTGTTATCAGGAAGAAGCCACAATGAAATACAAAACTTTCCTCATCTCTCTCCCTTACCTTGTTTAAGATTCTAGTTGGGGATTTTACCCGTGCTCATCTGGCTCGGGGCTGGCTGCTTTCCCCTCCTGCCCCTGGGGCCAGGACATCAGAGTGACTTTGGGAGGTGGAGGTGACCAGGAGCCAGACTGGGGTGGGAAGCTGGTGAGAACACAGCAGGATAACTCAGTAAGGACAAAGAGCTCCAACTCTGCATCAGCCAGCAAAGACGAGGAAGGCAAAGCTGCTGTTTCTGAGCATAAGTACTCCTCCTGAAAAGAAAAATAAAAAAAGCCATTTTGGGTGTTATTGATAAGGAATCAACTAAATTCCTCCTTTCTGTGTCCCCATCTCTGCAAGAGATCATTCAGCTATTCAGCTAAGGCTTAGCACATGGGGCTTTTGAAAGCATCTTGGTGCAAGTGCTTGGAAAATGCTATCATTTAAATCCATAATAGCTCTGTTAGGAAACATGCCCCAGGCATCGCACGGCAGCTCTTGGTGTCGCAGTGTATGTGTCTGGTAATGCTTCGTATCACCCATGCCGTAAATAATGTGAATCCAATGCAACATTAGCCTGCCGGGGCTCATAGGCAGCCTCAGACCACGGGCCAAAAAGCGGCCCAGTGAGCCCAGGGGGGCTCCCAGTGAAGGCTGGGGCTGTGACAGAGCCTGGTGTCCTCGCAGGCAGCAGATCCTCCCAGATGAGCTTTACTGGGACACCTGCCCGCTGTCGGTGGGTCTGCTTGCCCTGCTGCCCAGTGGGGCTTCTCTGTTGGGTGGTGGGAGAGGCAAAGCGAAGTGGAAAGCGATCAGTCCATCTTTTTGTCGGAAAAAAGTAATGCAGTTTCTGGAAGCAAACCTCAGAGTAAACAGCTGAGTGCCATTGACTGTGTGATGCTCGGACAGGAGGTGTGAGTAAACCCTGCTTAGCCTGAGCTTTTGGTGGCAGTATTGAGGTTAAAGAGGAAGGTCTGTTCGATCCTCCACTGATGTCTCCCCCTGTTCCTCTGATGAAGTATGGAATTAGGAGATTTTGAAAGCACTGCTGCAGTTACTGAAATGCTTTTACATCACTTAGTGCTCGCTTCTGCCCACACATGCTTCTGAATAATCATAAGTTTCTTCTATAATTATGTTTATTACACACTTGCTATGGTGACACACTACCCTGCGCTGTGGATGAGACTGCAGCCAAGCTGGAATTCTGCTCTGGGCGAGCAGCTGATTCCTGGGGCGTGGGAGGGAAATCCTTTGGTAGTCTTTCTGTCCAGCTCCCCCTGCCCAAGACGGCATCACTGCAGGTTGCACAGAAATTAATAACGTGATCATCTTTCTTGTGTATTTTGGTACCAGCAAGCTAATTAGTAATGATGGGTCAACAGTTTTTAGGCTTTTAGGATTAACACCAGGTTTAAAAGAGGATCATGTGTGTCTGAGCTGCAGTGTGTGGATGTAGGCAGATAGGTTGGAGTAAATGATATATGACCCACATTTTGAAGTTTAAAAAAAAAATGTTTATTTCTTGGATAGGAAGGTTACAGACTTAATCCTCTTCTTTCCCACATGCCCCGATTTATTTAACCTGTCTTATTTAGGACAAAACAAAGACTTTTGCTTTATCAGGTAAATGATGTTTTTTGGGTGAGATGGCCCATCCCCCCTAAAGTTCGCATTATTTTACGAATTGCCTGCTTGATGTGTTGCAGGGCTGAACTGGCAGCTGAGGTGTTGGTGACATCTCATGTCCCAACAGATCAACAGAGGGTTGCTGAGACTCGGAGATCAGTGGAATTCCACGTGTGAGCTGTAGTTCAGGAAACCCATGATGTTTGCAGGGGCAGCTGTGATACTCTTGTGGGTACTGGCCCATCTTGGGCTCTGGCTCCTGTCATGGTTCTACTTAAAGGGTATTTTGTAGTGACCTCACTTGGGGGTTGAAGGAAGGGAAGGTTCTCAAAGTCTTTCATTCCCTATGAACTTAGGGTAAAATCATATCTCTCCAAAAAATGGAAAACTCTCTGGAGATGGCACCTCTTAGTTTGCTTTTCAACCCTGGATCCCAGCCCTGTAGCAACCACAGAAGAGATGACTGGAATGTCTGCCATGTCGAAAACTGAGAGAAGAGCCAGCTCTGCCTGTACAGTTGAGCCTGGAGAGCCCTTTGGTCTAGGTAGCCTCCTTGCAGGAAGGTGATGGAGCAGGATTGGCTTTAAATGTGTTGTCCTTTCTGAAAGTGGTTTGATGTGGGGATAAATCGTCTGGATGAGTTGGCCAGGACTGCATCTAATTGCTGAACGAGGGTGTACGTCTTCCTCCTGTCTTGTAGTACACAGCAAGATGGTTGCTGCAGGTGCTGGGCTCTGCAGATGGTGTTTGTGTAAGGGTAGAGCACGTCGTGGCTGGCACAGCGCCTTTCTGACATGTTTGATGCTTATACCGGCCTGGCCTGGTGTGATGCCAGTGCTAACACTGTGTTGAGCAGAAGGTTGGATGAGACACCTCCAGCCTGACTTATCCAATTGTTTTGCAACACTGCAAAGTTTTGTAAACCTACCTTGGACATGCTCGTCCTGCTGCCCGGGCTGACGTGGTCAACACAAGCCACCGCTCCCTTGGTGGGCTGCGGGTGGAGGCCACGGAGCCCCTGCGTGTTGCTGCACTTCAAGCCGCTTGGCCTAACAGAGAGATGGTGAGACCCTGCCTCCCTCTGCGCAATGGTATCATGAAGCCTTTGCCATCGTGACTAAACCTTTCCTACACCCTTCATCTCCTGGTCATTGTCATCACCTCTTCCTTTCCCCCCTCCTTTCCAGCTGCTTCTCTCCTTTCCTCTGAATACCGTTAACCTCAGCAGCATGAGGACCATCCTTCGGACAGGAGCTCGGCCAGCTCAGCTCTTCTGAGCAAGCTCCATCCTGCACCCCCAGCAGAGACCGTCTGCCTGGCTCATAGGAAGGAGACCCTCAAGGAAGAAGACCCCAGAGCAATGGGCGATGCATGGCAAGGGGTGCCGTTGGCACCCAGACGGTGAGCACGGGC
>VFFE01007568.1:603-16465 GCA_008921705.1 Burhinus oedicnemus
GGGGAAGGGAATCGAGGTGAAAAGAGCCAGCAAGGAGCTCTTTTGGGGGCTTTTCAAAGCCAGGAAAAGCGGCTAGCTCGTGCCAGGACCGGCAGCTTGTGGGAGGGCTGCTGGCGCGGCGTGGGCGGAGCCAGCACCACCGGCAGCAGTTTTAAACAAGCCGTTTGGAGGGCAGCGATCAGGTCGCTGCGTACTGACCAAGGAAGCAGTGAGTGGGTGTCACCAAGGAACAGGAAGCCATGGTATCCACTTGGAAGAGGATCATGGTGTCCCTGTGCTTTGCACGCACCAGTTCTGATGCAGCTTCCCAGATGGAGCTCTCCCGGGAACACGCTGCCACCCAGGTGCTGGGCTGCAGGGTGGACCCTGTCGGGTGTCAGCAGTGAGCATGCCTGCGGGAGGTGTGCCCAGGTAGAGGAGCTCCTCCGCTTAGTGATGGAGCTCAGGGAGGAGGTAAGCAGGTTGAGAACTATCAGGGAGTGCGAGGGAGATAGACACTTGGATTCGTACCCTGCCTACCATAAGCAAAACCCAGCAGGCCCCTGCTACAGAGAACTCCTTGTCCTCTCTCCGACCAACTGAACGTGGTGACGTGGAGAACAGGGGGCAATGACAAGATGTTCCTGCCCGACGCAACAGGCGCCAAAGGCATGTCTGCCCAGTGACTACCCCACCTTCCCAGGTGCCATTGCAGAACAGGTACAGTGCTCTGCGAGGGGAACTGGACAAGGGTGAGGATGATAGTCCTTCCAGCTTGGAGGTGTTGTTGAGGCCTAGTCGGACCACCCCCCACATCAAAACCATCTCAATAAAAAATAAAAGACGGGTCATTGTCATAGATGACTCGTTTCTGAAGGGAATGAAAGGCCCGATATATAGACTGGCCCTGCTATATAGGGAAGTCTGCTGCCTCCCTGGGGCCCAGGTTAATGATGTAAAGAAGAAACTTCCATCCCTAGTATGGCCCTCAGATTATTAACCTCTTCTGGTCTTTCAGGTAGGCAGTGATGAAGTAGGGAGAAGAAGTCCAAGGGCAATGAAAAGAGATTTCAGAGCCTTGGGACAGCTGGTCAAGAGATTGGGAGCACAAGTCATGTTCTCCTCTATCCCTCCAGTTGCGGGGAATGATGAGGGGGTAAACAGGAAGAGCCAGCAGATCAATGCCTGGCTCCGAGACTGGTGCTACCAGCAGGACTTTGTGTTCTTTGACCATGGCTTGATTTACAGGATACCAGGCCTGCTGGTAACAGATGGGAAAAGCCTATCTCACAGGGGTAAAAGGGTTGTAGGACAAGAGTTAGCAGGGTTCATTGAGAGAGCTTTAAACTAGATTCGTAAGGGGGATGGGGATGTAACTGGGCTCGCTAGAGAGACACCCGGGTGCAGTAGCCCAGCACTTGTGGGGCAGTGTGCTAGTATTTTTGAGAATCAGAAGGCCTACCACCCCTCAAGGGCAAAAACTACATGTTCATCTGCCTCTCTGAAATGCTTATACACCAATGCATGCAGCATGGGGAACAAACAGGAAGAATTGGAGATCTGTGTGTGGTTGCACGGCTGTGATCTCATCGCAATTATTGAGACATGGTGGGACAGCTCACATGACTGGAACGCTGTCATGGATGGCTGTGTCCTCTTTAGGAAAGACAGGCCAGCAAGGTGAGATGGTGGAGTTGCTCTTTATGTGAGAGAGCAACTGGAATGTATTGAGCTGTCCCTGGGGGCAGATGAAGAGAGAGTCAAGAGCTTGGGGGTAAGGACAGGCTAACATGAGAGACACTGTTGTGGGGGTTTATTACAGGCGACCTGATCAGGATGCAGTAGTTGATGATGCCTTCTACAGGCAGCTGAGAGCCGCCTCACAATCACAGGCCTTGGTTCTCATGGGGGACTTCAATCAGCCTGATATGTGCTGGGAAGGCTACACAGCTAGGCAGGTACAGTCCAGGAGGTTCCTCCAGTGTCTTGATGATAACTTTTTGACTCAGGTGGTGGAGGAGCTGACAAGGAGAGATGTACTACTGGACCTAGTACTGACAAACAAAGAGGGACTGGTGGAGGACATTAACGTTGGGGGCAGCCTCGGCTGTAGTGATCATGAGAAGATCGAGTTCAGGATGATGTGCAGTAGGCATAAAACGACAAGTAGGGTTGCAACCTTGGACTTCAGGAGGGCTAACTTTGATCTCTTCAAGAAACTGCTTGGAGAAATCCCATGGGTTAGGGCTCTAGAGAGTAGGGAAGCTCAAGAGAGCTGGTTGATCATTCAAGTATCACTTCCTCCAAGCTCAGGATCGGTGCATCCCTAAGAGCAAGAAATCAGGCAAGGGAAGCAGGAGACCTGCATGGTTGAGCAGGGAGCTTCTGAAAAAGCTCAAGTGGAAGAAGGAAGTTTACAGTAAGTGGAAGAAGGGACTGACCACTTGGGAAGATTACGAGAAAGCTGCCAGAGTATGCAGGGATGAAACAAGGAAAGTCAAGGCCTCCTTGGAATTAAATCTGGCAAGGGATGGCAAGTACATTGGAGGCAAAAGGAAAACTAGAGAAAATGTGGGCCCGCTGTTGAATGAGACATGTGCCATGGTGACAGATGATGCAGAGAAGGCAGAATTACTGAATGCCTTCTTTGCTTCAATCTTTGCTGCTCAGGCCAGCCCTCAGGAGTCCCAGACTTTACAGGTAACAGAGAAAGTCTGGAGGAAGGAAGACTTTCCCTTGGTTGAGGAGGATCAAGTTAGAGATCAGTTAAGCAAACTGGATATCCACAAGTCCATGGGTCCTGATGGGATGCATCCGCAAGTGGTGAGGGTGCTGGCAGAAGTCACTGCTGGGCTGCTCTCCATCATCTTTGGAAGGTCCTGGAGAACAGACGAGGTGCCTGAGGACTGGAGGAAAGCCAATGTCACTCCAGTCTTCAAAAAGGGCAAGAAGGAAGGAAGACCCGGGAAACTACAGGCCAGTCAGCCTCACCTCCACCCCTGGAAAGATTATGGAACAGCTCATTCTGGGCATCATTTCCAAGCATCTGGAGGAAAAGAAAGTTATCAGAAGTAGCCAACATGGATTCACCAAGGGGGAGTCGTGTCTGACTAATCTGATAGCCTTCTACGATGGTGTGACTGGACAGATGAGGGGAGGGCAGTGGATGTTGTCTACCTTGACTTCAGCAAGGCTTTCAACACCGTATCCCACAGCATCCTCATAGGCAAGCTTAGGAAGTGTGCATTAGATGAATGGACAGTGGGGTGGATTGAAAACTGGCTGGCAGATAGAGCTCAGAGGGTTGTGATTAGTGGCACAGGGTCTAGTTGGAGGTCTGTGACAAGTGGTGTTCCCCAGGGGTCAGGACTGGGTCCAGTCCTGTTCAACATATTCATCATCAATGACCTGGCGTGAAGGGATAGAGTGTACCATCAGCAAGTTTGCTGATGACACAAAACTGGGAGGGGTGGCTGACACACCGGATGGCTGTGCTGCCATTCAGCGTGGCCTGGACAGGCTGGAGAGTTGGGCAGAGAGAAACCTCATGAAGTTCAACAAAGGCAAGTGTAGGGTACTGCACCTGGGGAGGAATAACCCCATGCACCAGTACAGGTTAGGGATTGACCTGCTGGAAAGCAGCTCAGTGGAAAGGGACCTGGGTGCATCAAGTGATGTGTGGCAAGCAGGTCGCAGGAGGTGATCCTCCCCCTTTACTCTGCCCTGGTGAGGCCGCATCTGGAGTAGTGTCCAGTTCTGGGCTCCCCAGTTCAAGAAGGACAGGGAACTGCTGAAGAGGGTACAGCAGAGGGCTACAAAGATGATCAGGGGACTGGAACATGTTTCTTATGAGGAAAGGCTGAGGGACTTGGGTCTTTTTAGTCTGGAGAAGAGAAGGCTCAGAGGGGGGGATCTCATCAATGCTTATAAATACTTAAAGGGAGGGTGCCGGGATGATGGGACCAGTCTTTTTTCAGTGGTGCTCAGTGACAGGACAAGAGGTAGTAGGCACAAATTTGACCATAGGAAGTTCTGTCTAAACATGAGGAGGAACTTCTTTCCTTTGAGGGTGGCAGAGCACTGGAACAGGCTGCCCAGAGAGGTGGTGGAGACTCCAGCCCTGGAGACATTCAAAACCTGCCTGGATGCCATCCTGTGCAACCTGCTCTAGGTGATCCTGCTCTGGCAGGTGGGGTTGGACTAGATGATCTCCAGAGGTCCCTTCCAACTCCAGTGATTCTGTGATTCTGTGAAAAGTAAAAGATGATATATTAAATGAGGTACCAACATACTCTTTTTAGCTGTCAACAGCAGCCAGCTGTTGACAGAAGGGACATCAGTATTTCTGCAGGTCATCCAGATACCATGTTAATAAGTTAAGCCAGGAGTGGGGATACAGTGAATAAATACTTTAATAATTCTAAGAAGACTGTAAGAAATAATTCTGGTGGTAAAATATTTTCCTTTTCTAATTGTAGCAGCAGCAGAACAGGTAAATACCTCTATAAGGCATCATTTTACTTGCAGTGCTGATAAGGCAGCAACTGGTAGAAGAGAAAAGGTTGTCATGATTGTTTTCTATGTTGAACTTGTTCTGGTGCTAGTTTCAGGATCTGCTAGATTTCAGTTAACTACAGATAAGCAATTAAAGGTTGACATTTTCCAGAAAGTTGATCAATTCTGCCAGAAATGATAAGGTCAAAGGGCTTATTCTTGAATGTTGTCCTCACGCAGTTGAAGTGGAAGGGTCAGCGTGACCTTCAAATGGACGATGGCATGCTTTTGGAAGGAAAAAGCTCTCCAGAACTGACCATTACATCTGCTTGAAGGTCACAAACACAATTTGTGTGTTGACCTGCTTGGCACAACAAAGCCTATAACAGATATGTGAATGGTGAAATAACAAAATATAAAACCGCTATTGCATAAAGCTGCATAGTCGTCTTTGGCTTCAGGTAGCAACAGGCTGGTTTCTTGCTTTCTTTCCTGGAAAGGAACCATGTAAATTATCATAGCAGATTACTTCTCCAGACTTATTGAATTACCCTTGCTTTTCTCAACCTCATTAATGCATGCTATCTAGAAATTAGATCCTAGATGTTTGTATTGGTCGCAGTCAGGCAAACTCTTAAAGCTGTACTCTACAAAATATATATGTAGCTTTAAAAGAAAAGTGTTACTATTTTACTTACCAGCTCATAAATGACCAACTGTTTACCTTTCATGAAAAATCTGAAGATGATGTTGGAAAAACTCAGTGTTGTCATAATGGACAATTGTTTGCTGTTTCAGATAGCATATAGACTGAAATTATTTCTTAAATTATTTCAGAAATTAAGATGTTCTGCATGCCCTTGAGAAAGACAAATAATGGGAAAATACAGACTTGCTTTTAATTATTGTAATTTATTTTATTTTATTTTTTTGAAAACTGAAGGACACTTCATATTTTGTCCAATAAAATTAACATTGAATGCAAAATTCACAAGGTCAATGTAAACACCTTTATGTAATTAATACTCAATTTTTTAGGCCTTTTTCTTCAGGTCGCTATTAATCCACCTTCCTTTAATTATTCTGTGGAAATATCCTGCAGAATACAGTATCATTCTCAGTAAGGTACTTATTTAAAATATAATCCCCAAAATTCATCATGAATATTTCCTGAATATTTCCTGCTATTACAAACCTGGGCACGTATTTACTCATTTGAGTATGTGTTTATATGAAGTATACACCACACTATGAAAAGAGAGATGGGAAAGTCATGGTCATGCTCTTCACATAGGTAAGTAACATTAATAAAACTAAATTATCAACAATCCTTCTTCCAGACAGGTAGCCACCATCTTTGATTTTCATAGCTACTAGTGTTACCCTAGGTTTTCTCAAATGCATCTGTTTTCTAAAATCTAAATTCCCATGAATCTGGAGATTATATTTGCTGTATCTTACAAATCCATTGGCTACAGAAAATGATTTATCCATACCTACAAAGCTTGTTCTACAAGAGGTGAGGTAATATATTGTCGTTACACCTATGCGTATGAGTCAATTGGTGGAGATTTTTAACTGGCTGTGTGAGCTATGTCTTGCTATTATCCTATAAACAGGCTGCCATACCTGCTGCTTCATTTACAGTTCTACAGATTGAAGATTTCGCCCATAAAGGATGCCTGTAGCACTCACAATCCTCATTGAATTAAAAATAAATGGGAGATTAGGAAATGTAGGAAGCAAGACTGTCCCCCTGGTTCCATGGATAGATTCTCCAAGTGCAGGGGAAGAGGACAGCAACAACATAACCAAAGTCTGCACTCTCAAGAGAATTATTCTGTGGAAATATCCTGCAGAATACAGTATCATTCTCAGTAAGGTACTTATTTAAAATATAATCCCCAAAATTCATCCTGAATATTTCCTGCTATTACAAACCTGGGCACGTTACCTTTTCAAAGAGGTACCAAAGAGGAACTGCCACTGGAGTAAGTGCAAGATTAAAGGAAGATGAATTGATCCACCACATATGTAGGGATGAGGGAGGGGATCCTAGTCAGTTATTAAGAACATGTCTTTTTCACTAAATATTTTGACAACTGTCTTATTATTTATATTTCTGTATATGCTCCTTTAAAATACGTGTCACTCTCCTTATATTACAAGGAAATGTACGAAATTCAGCTTTTCATTTTCAGAAGCTCTGTAGACACATTGACAGTATGCTAGACATCACCCCCAGGTAAGCAAGAGCTATGTGGGGATATTGATATATAAAATGAAATACAAGTATACTATTTTAAATTACTCAACTGAAGCTGAAACACTATGTTTTGACAATGTTTTAATATTTCCAAATCAAATTTAAATGTATATATTTAAAAATAAATTTTGTTTTCATTGTGATTAAAGAATTTCAAAGTTAAATGTTTTTCTATGAAGAATTGCCAGCTTCTTTTCTACCTTATACCCTAACTGATATGCTAATTTTAGTAGATTATTCATCAATTGGTTTTCAAAGATAATTTTGAAAGATAACAAAGAACTTTAGGAAGAAAAGTCAAAGTTGTCTGAAAACAACTTTTGAAATTGCCTTTTCCCAGGAATTTGGCTGATTTCAAAATACTTTTTGCATCTGAAATCTTAAAACTGTTCAGTATTTCTCAACCCAGGTCTTCTTAAATATTTTTTCACAAACATTATTGTAGCAGATCAGAATGTTTCATTTATGAAGGTGCTTGCATCTTACTCTGAACTATTCTTGCCATAGTTGAAAATTGAAGGAAACACCTGGTTCAGAAATGACTATTATAGGAGTCAGTGACAACATTTTCTTGGACACTAATTCAAGCAATCTCTTGAATTAAAAAAAAAAAAAAATCATATCTTTTCTTCAGTAATGCACATCTTGAATTTTGGACTGCTGTTCCAAAAAGAACAGAAAATGTTGAAAGGCCTCATGGGTAAATTCTCAAATACAAACTAAACAATGTTATCTCACCATATGAAGCATAAATTAAGAACATTCACCTGCATTGCTTATTTTGATTGTGTACCTGAAATAGTTGAACTCAGACCCAAATTTCATAACTGTTTATGCTTTTCTGTATCTGACATTTTAAAAGGGCAATTGTTAAATTTGTTTCATGGAATGAAACGTCTTTATTAAAGCTATGAGGGCAATCCAAACTCTTCCAGACAAAATGTGAATTTATTTGCTGCTTTAATGGAAGAACACATGGATGAGCCCAATAAAACCCATATGCTTGTCCTCCCAGAGAACATTGTGTCAAAAATAAGTTTTGAACACAAAAAGGATGGCTATTTTAATTAAAGTATTTATGTTTTTTTTTTTTTTCTTCCCTCTGTTCTGTTTACACTGTGCTTACATTTTTAACTCTTTAGCCCAAGAAGGCCAACAGCATCCCGGCGTGTATCAGGAATAGTGTGACATGCAGAACTAGGGAAGTGATTGTCCCCCTGTACTCAGCACTAGTGAGGCCCCACCTCGAGTACTGTGTTCAGTTTTGGGCCCCTCACTACAAGAAAGACACTGAGGTGCTGGAGTGCATCCAAAGAAGAGCAACAAAACTGGTGAAGGGTCTAGAGAACAAATCTTATGAGGAGAAGCTGAGGGAACTGGGGTTGCTCAGTCTGGAGAAACGGAGGCTGAGAGGAGACCTTATCGCTCTCTACAACTACTTGAAAGGAGGTTGTAATGAGGTGGGTGTCAGTCTCTTTTCCCAAGTAAGGAGTGATAGGACAAGAAGAAATGGCCTCAAGTTGTGCCAGGGGAGATTTAGGTTGGATATAGGGAAAACTTTCTTCACTGAAAGAGTTATCAAGTATTAGGAACTGCTTCCCTGCTGCCCAGGGAAGTGGTTGAGTCACCATTCCTGGAGGTATTTGTGTACATGTAGTGCTGAGGGACGTGGTTTAGTGTTGGTTTTGGTAGTGTTAGGTTAATGGTTGGACTCTTAAAGGTCTTTTTCAACCTAAATGATTCTATGATTCAAAGTAAAATGAAAAACAGTGGAGACAGAACTCTTTTAAAGCAAACTTCTTCAGGAAAAAATGTAAGAAAAAAATTAGAGATTTCTTCTCTATTCAAGCTATCTTCTCCAATGTTTTTAAATACAGAAGTCAGATGATTTCATTGTTAAAACTGAAACAAAATCGAGCCTAGGATACTCATTATCTAGGTATACACCCCACGTTTCCTAGGCTTCTGGTCCCAGCTCAAAAGCAGTCTGCTCACACCAAAATATCTTCAATAGCTACAGTGACTTCAAAATTTATTTTTGTTTGTATTTTTTTCAGGACAAAGAATAATTCTTAACTTTCCATGCACAGCACAGTTGGGCTTCCAGTTGGATGCAAGGTAAACCATTCTTTTAGATCAGTAGGCCTTTCTTATGAGAATAGGCTATATATTGGTGATAGGCTATCTTAAGCAGCAATACCAACATAACAATTTTATTTCTACTTTATAATCTCTGATTCTTTCTTACTCCAATTCACATTCCTAAAATTGTCCCTCAGATGTGCATATCCAATGTTTTGAAGGGTGATGCAGACAATCAAACTGGGAATCAAAATAGCTTTAGAAAACTTCAGAAAGAATCCCTTGAAAATCCTAGCAAACATTTTAAATTAAATTCATTCCCATATTCAGTTCATAGTGTAATCTTGTGAACACAGGAGCTGGTTATGAGTGCTCAGCATTGCTGCCAAGCAACAGTATGTGGATCTGCCATCTGAGTTTGTTTCTGTTTTACTTTTTGTATTTTAACTTGATGGTGATCAGCTGAAGGGGACCAGTGCAAGTTCTGTCTTTGAACACTGTACTTCTGCTGATGGGTGTCCTATTAAAGAAACAGCTTCTTTCAAGTTGTTTGTATTTGGGGATTTTTATTTAGATATTAAAAAATAAATGTAGGTACAAGCTGAAAGAAACACAGGTTTGAAATGTAAAATTAATATATTAAGATGCTGAAAGAAAATGGTTTTCTTAAAATGGGAACAGTTTTTTACATTCAGCTGAGGGTGATGAAATATTTTTTTCTTTTCCTCTCCTCCCCTTGGATTTTCTTCCACTTATAGTGGAAATTATAGCAAAAGAAAAACATAGGCAAGGAGGCTGATTAAATCAGCCTTTTTCTTTTAATATGAGGAATGAAATTTAGTGTACTGGTAGCTACAGAAAGGAACAAAGAGAGTTGTGAGGAAAATGAATTTACAAAAGACTAGCTTCTGCAGTTGTTTTGGATTTATTACAAAAAAAGAAAACCTCACATACATAAAGAAACGTGAATTCACTAATTCATGACTTAAGTCATGACGTTTCTCACTCATAAGTTCTCTAACTTTTAACTCGCAACTGATAACTTACAACTGGCAATTTATAACTCCTGTACCTATTACCAAAACAGTTACCTAGCTGAAGATGAGAGTGCTTATCCTTCCCTCTTTGTCACAGTGCAGGCACCCCCTCTACCACACTAGGAAGCAGAAAAGCTTCAGCAGTCCAGCTGCTCTTGGATCCACTTCAAAAGCTGTGGGTAAGCTGAAGTTTTATACCTTCCAGTTTGGAGGTTTGGTCTATCCATTTCCACAAGGTAGTGGATCCTGATGAAACTGCCAGACAACCAATATGCAAAGAAGATGGCTGCCTGAGACAGCAATTTTGCAGGAGACAATGGCTGCGTAACAGCTCTTTAGCACTATCTGGCCACCTGTCCTGTCTATGTGGTGCTCTGCTTTGACCGAGTGTCCTGGATTGAGTGACACAGGATTAATTTCTCTTTCAGTAATTTTACTTTTCAGTAAGGTTGGGAATGCTTGGGAAAACTGCATTTTTAGAAGACTCTAGTGTCTGACTTTGTGAAAATATTTACTTTATAGCCAGCTATGGTATGCAGGTTTCAAGGTCTCAGTGGTTTTTGAGCTAGCCAGGTGCAGGGATGAGGAGGAGTGAGACCCAGGCACTTGACCCAAGCTGGCCAACAGGATTATTTTGTATCATGAATGTTCCATTCAATATAAATTAGAAAGTTTGCTGAGGAGTTTTTTTTCTCTTCTATGATGGCTGTGATCCTGAGAACTTCTTCCCCCAGTACCAGACCCGTGAGGCCTTCCCTTCCTCCCAAAGCCGTAGCACTTGCAGTGTCCAACGTTTGCTGTCCACTGCTGGGAGTGCACAGCTTCCTATTGATATAATTGGTTGAGTATAATCCTCATATATTTTATATTGGTATGGGGATCAGTATTGGTTCTTTAGTATTATTAATGTTAATTATTTAGTCTTATTCTATTAAATCTGTTTATATTTCAACCCTCAGGTTTCCTTGTTTTATCCCAATTCCCCTTCCCAGGTGGGGAGGGGTCATTGAGTGAGAGAATAATTGTCTAAATGACAATAAATTGTTGTGGGTTCTTCAAACCATAACACTGAGTGGCGCTTCTCCCAGCATACATCAGGCCTCAGCATGAGCTGTGTTAGCCAAAATATGAGCAGGAATTAAATGAACAGTGCTAAACCTAAAACAGAAAGTCCAATGTCCTTTCTGTTCCCTCTGGTCAGCAGTTTCCTACCACCTATATCAAACACTAATGAAGTACTTCATCTAATCACCTTCATTTTCAATGTTTGTATTTGAATATGGAAGTAGAACTTCTTTCTATAAAGAAGGTCACAGATTTGACTGTTTTTCCTTAACCATAAGTCTATAAGACTTCTTGTCTCCTTCTGGAAGGAGAATATTCAAGTCAATGACCTAACATGCATATCTTTCTTAGAGAAACCTGTATTACCTTTCTCATTTTCCTGTAGAACTAGAAAAGCTTACATTTTCTAATTTTTTTTTCTGTAAGTAGAACAGAATTTGCCAAAATCCCACAATTAAAATGTTGTTCTTGTGTTACTTACAACCTAGTTGGAAACAGGAAGTACCAAGAATCTGACAAGGCCTCCTGGCCTTCTGGCACTTCTGTCCTTATTCTGAAAAGCTAAAAAATTCTATGAATTCTGCTAAACATAAGAAATTCTTTGTGCCAAACTCATGCAAATCTCTTCTATCTGGAGAGTCACCCAGTTGTTCTCATAAATTACTTTGATTTGTATGTTTAAGAGAGAAAAAAAAAGTAATGCATTTAAATTTAAAAAAAAGCTTTCACTTCAAAATGATTTATGAGTTTGGCAATAAGTTCCTCTTCAAGTGTTCCAAAGACCTTATTTACATAAGACAGTACTGTCTGTGACTTCCTGTGAACTATAAATAATAAAAATGTGAACTATAAAAAATAACTTATTTTTTAAAAGTTGACTGTCAAAGACAAAATAAATTATAAACATCTGCATATTAAAAAGTGCATTTGCTTAGCTTTTGCAAGTGCAAGGTTCAGTTTATTTCATGTAGCTTTAATTATAAACAAACACAGATCAGAAGCAACCAGCAGTGCCTGTGGGTTTTTCTTAGCATGATCATTAGATTATGATTTAGCTGTTGGCAGGGAAAAAAAACCCAGCTGAGCTACGAAACAGATGGGCTAAATGAACGTATAGTTTATTTTAATAGTTGGTACTACGCAGCATAATGTAGGCAAACATACTAAAGTAAGACACACTTACTCATTTCTTTACAGCATACCACATCTCATTTTCTGATTATGAGCTGCAGATTGGCAGACATAGGTAAGAAAGGGTGTTAAGTGGACTTATGGTGAGAAATATGTCCTCTGAATGTGGAGGCAAGTCAGGTATTTAGGAAATTAAAAGGGAGAATCCATTCTGGGCTTTGGACTCATAATGTGGAGAGAAAGAAAAGGACAAAAAGGAGAGGACTGGGAAAAACGTGAGGTATAAGGCATTATTAGAGGATAAATAATAGGGTGAGGTTGTACATGATGGGTAGATGATACACATCTGTGTAAGAGAATAAGGGAAAGAGCCAATAAAGCAACAACATGAGTGGAAATTGTCGTAGTCCTTGTAAACAGAATGAGGGAATAATGAACTGGGGCATGAGAGGTAATTATAGAGAAACCAGGGAAACAAAAGAGGTCATTAGGTTAGAGAAACCAGCACAAGAGACAAATCAGATCCAAAGAGACATGTTATATAACGAGGACTAGATAGCTAAAAGGAGATAAAAATGAGTGGGAGGAAGAGGGGATAACAGAGCATTAGTGGACACAGAGAAGGGAAGAGGAGTAGTAGTAAATAAGAGCTAAAAATCATAAAGAGTTAAATAAGAGTTAAAAATCATGGCATTTCTGTTAAGCTTTTATACCATTTTAAATACAGTCTTGCTTTACTTAATAGAAAAAAATACCCTTTTTCATTACTTTAAACTTTAGGTAGATAATGTAAACTTTAGGCAGTTAATTTAAACTTTAGGCAGTTAGTATTTTTTGAAAATTCAAATCAAAACTTCCTGTGCTTTTTTTTTTCTTTGCTAAAATAGTGACTAGTGGTCACCTACCTTCTAAGTCTGATGTAGATCAATACTTCTAAAAGGTTTGAGCTGATCCTACCCAACAGAAGTAACTGCAGGTTAATAAAAAATTTTAGAAAGATTTTGTTTGTGTTCAGCTACAAATATTAATGTTTAATTGAAAATTACAGCCTTGTTAAATTATTTCAAATGTTATGACTACTTGTTCAAAACGCAGAATTCATATTATTGTTGCTCTTTATTTGCTGACAGCAAAGAAAAAGTTTATCTCCACTGAATGTAAAAGGTATGTACCTAAGTAGCTCATGCAGTTTAATTCATTTGGAAGAACTTCTGAATCAATACCTACAGAACATCCTTGCCTGAATGCAGCTACACATTAACCTGTCAGTGTACAAAGCAGTCAAACTGACTGTCTAACTCTGGAAGGCATTGATGATGTGTTACCTAGTCATCAATACCCTTATGGGCCAAGAAGGACTTTTCCTGGGAGGAATAGAAAGTATCAAGACTCTTGGCAGTTCTGGCCTTCCTTTTAGTAGCAGAAAGTGGAGCAGAAAAGGTGAAAGGCATATGTGTTTCATCTTAAGGGCAAAATGAATCCCAGTTAGGTAAGATCTCCTAAGCTATTTTGCATCAAGGCACTATGCTCTTAAGTAAAAGATGTAGGCTAAATACCATGCTTCAGTGAGAAAGATTTACATAGAGGTTGTTGGAAGCATTGGCCCTGAGAAAAGGATCTAGATACATAGGTCTTTTAAACTGTTTCGAAATACTTAATTTGGTGGAGTTTGGAAGTGGTCTTATACATATGCACTGAAAGTTACATATTACTTACTAGGTTTAGATACTATTCCTAATTATGTAATGAATATAGCCAACTCACTTACAGTGACATCACTACACATGTAATATAGAATCCTTTAAACGTATTTGTAATCACAAAAAACAGGGGCCATCTGGAGAGACAAATATATTTTAATTCTAAAACTACCTAGCTCAAATTCATCACTATCTGTCTAGAGTTTTTCATTTGTTGTGTGAGCACACAGCTGTAATGCTCTTCCTTAGGTTCTAAGTACAGCCATTAGTTTTAAAAATTATTTTGGAAGCTATTGCAAATCATCAATGCTATTATTTGGGTTCATCGGACTCCCTCCACAAAGACTTGATCTGATTGTTGTAGCTTTTTCTCCAAGAGGTTTGATTTTTGGGTTTTGTTTTGTTTTCCAGAAAGCCCTCAAAGAAATTGTGCTGAAAAATGTATCATTAAATATACTTGACATTTATAAGCATTTTGGTACTGCATGGGCTTAATGGTAAAAAGTTGAAAGGAGTTTTGAATCTTTAAAATGGAGTAAAATGGAGTTGTGTTAATTATAGTAAGTAACATTACTTAATATTTGTTTCCCAATGAGGCAGATACCATTCTCATAGCTGGGCAAAAAGCTCAAAGTCCCTAGGGTATGAATTTCTTGGAATGCATAGCAGTAGGATTAAGATTAAATAAGTAATGATAAAATTAAATGAACAATGAGTGATTTTATATTTATCAGAATTTCTCCTCATTGTTCAGCCTAAGGTATAATTCTTTGAGAAACTAGATTTCTGTAAGATCTGACTAATAATTCAGTTTAAAAATTCCCATCGTATTCACAGTATTCTCTGTCTTAGTCATTCCAAACTTCTTTTTAAATATTTTGGGTTCCTTTAATATATTTTTCGATATTGCTTTAAGCTAATTTTTTTTTCTCTTCTAACTATAAAGCAGAAACACTTTGTCTTTTTCCTTATATGAAAGCTGATGTAATCATAGGACTGCAGAAAGCCACCAGAAAGAACATTAGCATCATGAACTTTAGAGACCAGATGGTCCTTTTAAGTATCATGTCAATTTCTTGCTCTGCAACCTCATCTTGCATTTTCTTTATATGATCTTTCTTGTAAGTAAAGATAGATGAAAGATAAGGACAGATAAAGGATAAAACAAGCTTAATTGACTTTTATGCTTTATCAGACTATGGATTCTGTTACAGAATCTAGTTCTAGACTTTACATGATTTTTAATTTTAATGTGTTACTGCCATGCAGATTGTACTAAGGCTTCCACAGACGTCAGTATAAGCCAGACAAACTTCCCAGCTGATGTTACAGCTGAGTTTCATCTGGTTGTCTCTTTGTTGATACTTTAATCAGTCAGGAGTCATTATTGTAATTATAGCTGAGAAATTTATAAACATGAGAAAGTATTTATTACATTTTGGGTTTTATCTTTTCCAGACACTGTGCTGATAGAATACAAATGTCCCTTGCAAGACATTGAAAACAATGTGAACACTGCTTTGTAACCTTGTGTAGTTACTTAATGAGAAGCTGTTTGCAAAAAAATTTAGTGACAACTCTCAGTAATTTTTAAAATGCTATTGTAGATTCTTTGTTGTTATCAGATAATATATAAAAGAATATAACACTTCAGAGATGAAAAGAAACATTTTTTGTCATATTGGCTGATATTGTTCTACCTAGAATTAATGAAATTCTGACTTAGCTAGAAGGAAAAGAAAATTTGACACGGTAAGCATTTAAGAAGACAAGGCTACTAGAATGCTTCAAGTATGTAGCTGTTAATAAAAAAGTCTGCTTTCAATCTTGTACTAAAGACTTGACCTTTGTGAACTTCAGCATTTGCATTTAGGAATTTTCCTCTCCTTGTATTCCCATCACTTTCCCTAAATCATGTTTGTTGAACTGTACATTACTTGTTCTTATTTTTTCATTTTTCCTTTTTTCCTTTTTCTCTTCCCCCTTTACTTTTCTTCTTTTTTCTTTTCTTCTTTTTTCTTTTTCTTTTTTTTCTTTTTTGAGTTTTTTCTTTGGGGTTTTTTTTTGTTTTGTTTTTTTCCTCTTTCTTTTTTTTCTTTTTTTTCTAC
>VFFE01007568.1:16485-172741 GCA_008921705.1 Burhinus oedicnemus
CAGTGTGTTTACCTATTTATTTATTCATTTATTTGTTCCTGGTCTCTTGTAATCCAAATGAGAGTTTTGACACTGTTTTCTATTTTCTGGTTTTGGATGGTAGCTGTTTGAATTAGTTTGAATAATTAGAAGCAACTAAAAATATCTTGAAAAACATGTAAATTAAACACTTATTATAGAACTCCTTTTTATATTCAACTTTGTGTTATTTAAGTGTTAATCTTAAATTTTTTTATGGTGATGTTGTCATTATAGACAACTGTTGCAAAGTATATATAAACAGAACCTTATCAGTTGGTGTGGTAACAAGCTACTGATCTCTCAGCAAGGCCAAACACAGTTTGTCCTGCAATTCAAAAAAACTATCCATCATACAAATAACTGTGTTCTTCAAGATAATGACAGTAGTTATATTTCTGAAGAGTATAATAAATGCTCAAACACATATTCAGAGGTAAAGCACAATTAATGTGAAATGTACTGATTATGAAAACATTTTACCAGATAATGGTGAAATAGAATTATTAGTCATTATCAAGAATACCTGGCAAACATCTCAAATTTCCATGTAAAAATTACTTCTGATCCTATCCTTCCTTGCCAAAGTTTGTATAAATTATCCTGGCCGAAACAAAGCATTTTATGAGAAAATGAGAGAAATCCCTGAGCATCTGAAGCAATACAGAAGGTGAAAGCCCATAATATTTTCTCCAGGTAAGGTAGCCAAACCCTTCGTACTTTATTTTTTATCTTACCTTAGGTATCATTTACTTGACAGTGTGCCTAAGTTCCATTGATTCTCAGTGGATGCTCACCTGCATGGGTAAACCAGCCAAGTTTTCCCTAACTTGACTTTTGAAATGTTTTGTGTAACAAAATACAATGTTATACAAAACATTTCAAAAATCAAGTTAGGGAGGTTTTTGACTAACCCTAAGAAATGCTTTGTTCAGAGGATATTCTGGAGAAAAAAAATCAACCAAAACATTGATATTGAACTTGGAGAATTTGAGCAATGAGAGCTCATGATACAAACAAATCTTTACACGGTACTTCCAGTTTCATAGGCTGTTGGTTTATGGCATATCTTATGGCATATGTTGATTTGTTCAAATCTATCCCTCAAAATTGCATCTGTACTAACTCCAGAGCGCAGTGGGAATCCAAAGCAAAAAGAAGTGTGAAACTATATGCAAAAAATAAGTGTGGATGGTTCTAATATTTTCATTCTGTTTCATGGGGGCCTGAAAAATAAAGTATTCTTGAAAGAATTAAAATTATACTTAGAAAAAATTAATCTCCATTCCAGAGTGTTGGAATCACTGGCCCATGGTTTTAGCCATTGAAATAGATTACCTATGTGCCAAAATGGCCGTGGCATTTTTGGCCTGAAAAATAATTCACTGTAATTGTCAGGTTTTTATGACTCTTTTTGTTTAATTAGAGTCGTAAGTGAAACCTGATTTCAGTTTAAGCCCTGCAAGCTAGGTCTTCAACTGGTATAAATTAAAATAATTCCACTGACTTTTGTGGAGCTGTGCCAATATATCATCATGCAACTCCAAAAAGCTGGTGCTGTTGTGACATTTTGATGTTCTACAATGCAGTACAGGACAAACTTTGAGTGACCTTTAAGTATTTATTAGAACAAGTGCTTGAAATGACAGCGGCAAGACAGGTTTGTTAGGAAAACTTGAGTCAGGATATAAAAGTTTCTGACAATTAGCAGTTTTCATCAAATTTGCATTAGAACTCAACGAAAAAATTGCAATTTTTTTAGACAGTTTGTTTTTCAATGTTTTCTTCCCAAGAAATAATAAAGCTTATTTTCCACTCATTTGCCTGGTGCTGAAATTGCTTAAATCCAAGTCATTTGAACAATTAAGACTTTTTGGTGGCTGAAAGAGGCAGTTGTTTGTAGTGAAACAATATTATTACCTCTGGAGATCCCTGGCCACTTCTAAGTTTCACTAAAAGCAAGGAGAAAACTCCGTGAAGAAGCATATTATAATACTTGGCTGTGTCATATGGATGTCACAGCTCTACCAGCAAAACCTGTGCCTGCATCTTTCTTGACAGAAGCTGGTGTTTGTTGTTCATAGAGCAATGTAACTACATTGGCATTTTACCTCTCATGCCATGTCCCATGTGTACACTGGAGAACTTCATTGGCACAGCTATACCAGTATGGCTATGGCAGTGGAAGTTTTGTTGCATAAACAAGGAATAGGAGGCTTAAATCAACTCAGATATTCTCACACATACACACAGACGTGTTCACATCCATATCTGAAGGTCAATGACATGGATCTTTTTAAAATTAAATGCCTTTGCTGATAGTTTTTTAAACTTTGTATGGTTTAGTTTTAAAGTGAACATCATACTTGGTGCAGATGCTGAAATTACATCCACATTAAGATGCAAAGAAATCTGGCAAAGATCCAACAAAGCTTTGCTTCTGCCTGCTGCAGGCTCCTGAAATGACAAAAAGCTTTTAGGATTTGGCCACAAGTGGGAAGACAGCCATTACCTGGTCTTTTCGACATTACATTTGAAAGGCTAACAGACAAAAATCCCCAGACTCCTTTACTTACACTCTTGACGTCTAAATTCTTTATCCTATGATTGATTTCATTGTTGAAGACCATGGTCTGTTATAGAATTAGGATTCTTACATGAAATAAAGTTAAAATTTCTATAAACTGAATGTTAGTATGCTTATGGTGAGGCACTGGAACAGGTTGCCTGGGGAAGTTGTGGAGGCCCCATCTCTTAAAGTGTTCAAGGCCAAGTTGGATAGGCCTTCGAGCAAACAGCTCTAGTGGGAGGTGTCCTTGCCCATGGCAAGGGGGTTGGAACTAGATGATCATTAAGGTCCCTTCCAACCTAAACCATTCTATGATTATCCTGGCTATGCTAAACAGCTCACGGGGCATTTGTTTCAGAGGTGTGATGTACTCTTGTTGAAGACTGTTAGATGAATGGCAAGATCGCCTTTAATTCTGAATATTCTTTCTTTAAGTTGCAAATAGTGTTTTATTACATAAAAAGTATTATTTTCTTTAAAATGTATCAGAATTACAGTTACTGGGTATAATATTACCTGATTTTTTTGACTCATGCATTATTGCTTATTTTTTAATCTCTTCTGCAGATCTATTTTTAAAATATCTTATGGAAAGCTGAAAGTTTAGTTTCTTTTACAATATCACCTACTTATTCATTATCCTCCATCATTCATTCAAATAACCAAATAGCAGTATATTTTTCAGATCTTTATTCATAATGTGAAATTGATACCTTTAGAAATCCAGTGACTGTTTTTGCACAGGTACGCTCTAAACTGCACACAGTTCTTGTCAGGGCACTTAAAGTGGGCTACATGATGTGATATATGTTTTATGAAAAAAAAGTATTTCAAAAAAATGCATTCAACATGCCTAATTAATTTCTTGAAAGGCCTAAATTATTGGAGAGCATAGTTTTAATATATTAAGGAACGTACACATTTCATTGACGTGGCATATAGGTTGAGAAAGATGAGTAAATGGATTCAGCACATTTTCTTCCAGTAATGATTCAGTTGACAGTTGTAACTAGGAGATTGTTCTCAGAAACTTCGATGTTTCTGTGTGTGCATGTACAATTATATAGATCTCCATTATGTATTAAAGCTTTAACTGGAGTTCATGAATTATCCCAGCCACAGATCTAAAGTATGCAAGACAGTAAATTTTGTAGTAGTACCTTACTGACAACAACTTGGACTTTAAAATGTTTTACAAAAAAATCCTATCATTTTTGCTACTTTATAGTTTCTAACTAGCCTAAAGAGGAAAGGTGGTTTGCCTGTGGTATTCATTAGGATGTTCAGTGGGGTAACTGGTAGTAAAATAAAATGAAGTGACCTTTATCAAAGTACTACAGAGAAAATAATATTTGATTAGGGAATCTCAGTCACTTTTGAGCACAAAATTAACAGAAAGACTAGACACATCTTCATCTTCCTTGTATTTTTGCAAAACCCATTCTAGAAAAAAACAGAAGTCCTCAAGCTACATGTAAAAATTTATTTATATAAATAGATGCGCTAGGGACTGTAATACTATTAAGCATATATACATTTACACACAAATAGAGGGAGCGAGAGTGTGTGTTTCTATCTATGAGAACAGATTGCAGAAGTGTTTGGTAATTTAAGACATCTCATTTTAGTATGGCTCCATGGGGTAGTGTAAACAAGTACATCACTTTAAACAGTAAGGGATCACTTAAATACTTTTCATTCCTAGAATAACTAGCCCCTTCTAGTCCACAGGAATATGAGTTGATGACCAACTTAAACATTTTTCTGCTCAATGCAACTGTGCGAACTTATCCTGTCGTCAGCCTGTAACTCTTTAAAATTCTTTTAACTTCGAAAAATAAGCACAGGGACTGGTTTCCCTCGTGTATTCCTCCCTATTTGCTGCTGACAAACAACTTGATCCAATGAACTTGTTTAGCTGTTTAGTCCTTTCACTGCTTGCTAAAAGGGTTGGCAGGTGACTGACTTCTTTAATAGAGATGGAGTCAGATCCAGATGTAATTAATCCTCAGCTCTTTTCCATCTGAAGCAATGGGACTAATGACCAGATGAGAACTGTTTCCAATAAAGTCTCAAAAAGGCTTGGGTTGTTTAGAGTAAGGAAGGCTGTTGCAAACATTTATTTGACTGAGAAATAGATCCTTGGCAGTGCAAGATTTGGATGCAAGTCTGCCTTTTTGGGGAGTGGCTGAACTCGTGGTGAAGTTTCAGTGTCAGGAAACAATACAGAAAAAGGCAAAGGGGGAGAGAGAAAAGCCCCGCAAAGTTTAGATGCCATGTGACAGAGGAAGTATGTAATTGCGGCATGATAGCCAGATGTTAATTTAAATAATTGACTTGGCATTGTGGGAAGGGGACAGGGGAGGAAATGGGTAGTGTATATTTCAGCATGCTATGAACCACGGACCAGACCTGTTTGAGCCAGTTCAGTATTGAGTAGATAACTCTCCATTATCCAAGTGCTGTGCAAAGCTCTTAACTTAATCTTGAGCATAGTATAGCTCCATCAGGGCAGTCATCACAAGTGGACTATTTAGCTTCTTTCTTAATCCAGTGTCATCCTGGTATTGTATTGCCAGACTGTACCTGACTCATTTTGACATAGCTTTTATCTGTTTCTAAAGTGTGTGAATACGCCCTTTTTTACATGGGCTGTCAATTTTCTTGGGTTAACAGAGTCAAAGATAATGAAGAATATTTAAAAATAGTACCCTGGTTAGCAGTGTTTATTTTTCACCAGTAGTATAATTTGTTAAAAATGTGTGCTGTATAGCAGAGAGCAAAACTATATCCCTATTTATTTTTAAAACTAATCTTAATAAATGAAAAAAAAGAAATATTCACTTAAAAATAAAACTTTAAACAGAGTGGGGTTATGATCACATTGACTGCTACACTCTGGATCAGGTGGAGCTCTGTGCACAGGGAAGACTGGGGGAATTGTACCCTCACAATGGCGAAAGTGAGTGCACTACGCTGGGAAAATGGGAGGGCAGGATGGGCATGCTGAGAGAGAAAAAAACAGCAAGCAAGGAGGGCAGGTGGGAAATTCCTGTGTAGAGGCAAAGGAGTGTCAGGCAGCAAGGCCCCAAATGAGAGGAGTCAGAGCGAGTAGCACACTCCAGGGGAGCTGTGTAGACACTGTTCAATTTTGAAGTCAGTGATAGTTGCTGCACTTAATAACTGAGACCAGAGCACGCCAGGGCACAATGGACAGGAAGCAGATTTGGATCAAATCCAGCTTCATTTGAAGAGTTTAAAACATTTTTGATGAAAGGAACGTGTATTTCATGAAAGCCTGGCAACACAGGTTCTCAAACTCAAGGGGTTCTTGCTCAACTTACCCAATGTGTAGGTCAGTTGTCAAGAAAATCCTACATCATGCCTGGCAGACAAGTTTCTGATGGAGCTCTGCCTGGGTTTACTGGGGGTTTTGTGGAAGTGGAATGATTTCCAGGAATGGTTTTGATGAATATGAGGGAAACTCCCTCTTTGTTAACGAATACTAATAGGCTGTGCTAGTCCACAATATGTTAAGCAGGAAATAGCTGCAATTCTGAGGCAATTCGCTGCCTGTGTTTCTGTCTCTCTGGGATTTTTAAAGGTTCATTTTTGAACTTTAAATTTGGTCTTATTCCTCAAGAAGCCATCTCCATCTTTTCGTGGATTTTGAACTTACAATCACATTTAGGGTTGTTATATTTAGCAGCCAAAAAGAAGATGTTTGCCTAAGATAACCCATAGATCCAGTTATATTATCTGTATTTTCTTAAATGTCTTTCTTGTATATGTGTGTGTGTGTGTGTGTGTGTGTTTATAAATACGTATGTATCATAACAACTGTTCCACTGGACCAAAGTTATATTTAGCTTTGGATCCTATTCCTGCTAGTAGACAATGTTTAGGGACAGCACGTAGGGAACAGAGAACTTTGACAACTAGGCAGTGATCATAGAAACAAATCCCAACCCTATATTCTGGTAGTTGTCTGTTTGTTATATTGCCTTTTTTCATATGCCTTCCTCAGGTAGGATACTGAAATATGTTCATGTTTGACAGGCAAGAAGCGCTCAGGAGAGATACTATGTGCAAAAGGTGACAAAACTGAAATGAGGTATTCAGTGATCTGTTTCCAGTGCAAACTCAGCCATACATTGAAGAACAAACAAATTCTTTAATTATCGTTAATACTTTTTAAACCTCAAAGTTGCTGCAGATAACATAAGGTCTAAAGATGAGCATGCAATGTTACTGAAGGTTTTTCCTAATCTGCTGATCACAAACATGAACTTGTTCATAAGAAAATACATTTATCTTTTTGATCTTCATCATCTTGCTAAATACAGAGTGGGATGATGTACTTTATGAGAACAAACTCTTTGTCTATACACTAAGGTCATTATTGGAACTTTTCCATTATGCTGTTACTTTACTTGGCATAAACTGAAAATGTCTTTTTATAAGGTTTATTTTTTTCCCCCACTGTTCCAAGAGCTATAAAGCAAAAATAAGGCTTTGAGAAATTTTTTGCCTTTCAAAAGTGCGATTGTCATGCTGGTATTAATGAAGTAATAATGTTGGAGTCTAACATTAATTTTTATTGGACTTGCACCTCTGTGTTGAAAGATTACATTGACTTCTGATATGCAATATAATGATGATTGCCCTGGGAAATGTATTGGCACTAGGCAAAACTGGTGTGAAATCAGCTACTTTGAGCCACTGATTACAGCAGCATACGTGTAAACTATAATGAAATGACTCCCAAGAACCTGTTTTAAGAATGAAATGAAACAGTTCTTCAGGTATCCTTCTCCTGAATGATGCTTCCTTACAAGGTATGAAAAAAACCTCCCTGAATGATTTGGTTTATGTTAAACCTACATATAAAGTTGTTTCATAAACAACAAAAAAAGCAAAGTTCCTAGATGTACATTTTGTTTTCTTCTTTCTCTGAAAAACAAGTAATCAATACACTGATCCTGGCAGAACAAGAGATGACAAAAGGACTGATGGGAAAGTGCATGTAAGGACAAAAATGCAGAGCAGATCACTTAGGCTGCAAGGCTAATACCTAATTATGTGTTTAAAAACTACCACTTGCCAAACTGACCTTAGCCTTTCATCACTTCGGTTGATCTGTTTCTGTTTTCATATTGTCACACAAGCCCAGCAGTTACTGTATTTCAGTGGTTTCCCTCTTGCTTCAACCTTCCAGTGATATTATTCTGTTAGCAGAACAAATATAGCCAATCGTTCCTGTTATATTTCACCCCGAAAGAAAACTATTTGGAATTCTGATTATATAACCTGATGAACAGCAGAACACATTACACATGTTCTTGCTTATTTTGTTTCTAAAAGAGTTAGGAATATGATGAGGAAATCCACCACTTTCTGGCAAAGCTTTTCAGACTGTAATATCTCTTTCCATTGTCTGTATACAAATTATAAAGCTTCTCCATTCCAAATATTTTTATTGTGAAGAATTTACAGTATTTTGAAAATATTTTTTTGACCTTATGAAGAATTTTTGGCATCTTGGAGACAATTATTTGAATTTTTTGCGTATCTAACAAATTATGACTTCAGCTTGTCTGAAGGCCTCCTTCATTTAAAGCTGGTATTTTTTGACCAAAACTTCTTTCCCACCCAAGAATTCTAATTTGCCAATTGAAATGTTTTTCAAGAAAGGGTCATATCTGATGAAGGATATATCTGTTTCTTTCGATATGGAAGAGACAGTGGTAGAACTGAGAAGAGCAAATAACCAGGCTGTGGCTGGAACATACTATAAAACCCAGATCACTTTTCTCATCAGACCAAACCATGAATTTTCGATGAGGTTCCTAAGTACCAAATTATAGATTCAACCTCAAATAGATCATATATGCAGTATAGAATTCTCTGGTATAGAAGTGTCAATCACCATGATTTCTGATTGATATAGTCCTGAGATCAAATCCCTGGAATAAACACAGTAATTTTCTTCTTAAAGTATGGTTTTTCTTAAACAGATTATTTCATCAGAGAAAACAGAAGAGCAGAGTAGATTATTACTTCAGTAGTTTAGCACCTCTCACAAGTACTGGTTTTACTGTCTGTAGATAAACTCTGACAGGTGAACTTGGATCAGCTTTTGTAACCAGTGCCCTTCAATCTCAAATATTTTAACCCATAAATAAACTCTTTTTTCTATTTGCGTTGTGGAACCGTGCTTCCAAATGAAGGGTGAATGTCTGGCAGAACCTATGTTGACTTGCGTATTGTAAGCAGGCTTTCACCATTTTGGCAATATTTTACAGTAGTGTGTCTTTCCCCCCTTTGTTTCGACCTCGTGATGATTGGCTTTTTGTCTTTCAGGAGTGTAGTTTTTTCACTTTTTTTTTTTTTTCCAGCTGGGAGCAGTGAGGAAGAAAAAGAGATTTTTTCTGGTTTTGAGGAAGGGTCATCTGGGAATAGAAAGTTCAATGATCACTTTCCCAAAATGTAAAGTGGAACTTTGTAAAGTGAACAGCAGTAAATTTCATAAGCATCAGAGTTGCATAATTTTTCCTCTGTCCATTTTTTGAAGTTTCTAAAGAAATTAGTGAGCATCATGGCTCACGGGTGTGAGCAATTTCTTCCCCTTTTCCTTACGCTGGCAGTTTTGGTGCAGTGCAGGAGCTGGGAAGTATAATTGCCATACATGATAACCTCTACTTACATGATATTTTGTACATTGAGTGGACAGACTGGACAAAATAAAAGATTTAGTTAATATTTCTGTATGTACTCCAATATTTACACAGTGGCATAGCTTTAACAATACATGGACAGTAAAACAATTGTGTCCTGACCCCTCTGGAAAGTTAACAGGCTTTCTTATTTGATGCAGTACATTTCTAGCTAGCTGCCATGTCAGCTTGCTGATGAGCCCTGCCTTCAGACTTTTCTTTTGCTGGTTCAGTCCCATAACTAAACTAAACAAGATCGTAAAGATAACTTCCCTTATGCCTTGCTTGGACAGAAAGTTCACCTTGTGTACTTTATATATGAGTTAATAAAAGAAGGCATAAATATGCTTACTCATCAATGTTAAGCCTAGATCAAGGTGTGTACTGAATTGTCTCGACTAGTTGAAAATGTCCTAACATGGTCTAGGAATGCCCAAACTCACAGCCCTGGCAGACATGAACTGACAAGCACACAGGAATCTTGCCCTTAGTATTGTAATCCGTCAGAGTTGGAGAATCTATTCTTATGTCAGTGCCATAGTTTCCTGCTCCTTCAAGGCACCTTCAATGTACGAACTACAGAAGTCTTCCAAAAATAACTGGGGCAGGTGGCACTTTACATGACTATCCAAGTGACACAAGAAGGGCAATGTTTGCATGACTTTCAGGCTTTTTGGGTTCTGTAACAATCCTTCTCCCCTTGTGTTCTCACTATACTACATACATATAAGCACGTATAAAATTACAGTTTGATGAACAGGTTTCTTACAGAATACCCTTTGCTGATTTTAAAATTATTTTTAATAATTTTCTGCTCTGAAATTCTTTCTTTCTGCTGCTGCAATGTTAAGTAAAAACACTTCACCCTTAGCCCCAGCTTGTTTTTTGTGTATATTTGGTAGTAGCTTGACTATACTCTTTCACCTATAAGAGTTGCTCAGATTTCCACTTGCTTTTTATGTAATTTGTTCTTTTGTCTCACATGATAACAAGAAAAATGTAATGCTAGAAATTTATAGGCATAGTATATATTTCAGGTAACGCAAACCCCACACAAATAGTGAAAAATATTTTTTCTCATAACCTTAGTTATATTAATTTAACAAGACTTTTTTTAATCTCTCCTCAGAGCATTTCTACGATTGAAAATAATTGCTTTGAGGTCATCTTCACTTCGCCTTCTCTGGACTGCGTAACAGCAGATATGATGGAGCAGCTGAAGTCATGCCAGTTCAAACCATTACATTACTGTTTTGTTCTAAAGGCCTTGTAAATGGGTCAGTGCAATTCAGATTTGAACTGGTTCTGTTGTAGATTATGTTTGTTAGTAGGAGCAGCTGCAACAGGACTTTTATATGACACTGATCTTGCCATGACGTATTGAAGAATCTGCTGTATTTTAGCCATGGAGCTATTCAATAATGTGAATCTGAAAAGTTCAGTTCTTAGAGCAGAAAAGATCAACTTTTAGTTTGTAAGACTGTGGGGTTCATTCCTCTAGATGTAAAGAAAGAATCATGTATACACAGAGCTGTGATGCAGTCAGTGGTCCATGTTACATACTGAGTCACATGATTACCACCCAACTGATCTGTGGTTCCACCCAAGCAAGCATCCACAACGGTACTGAACACCTCCAACAAAATAGATGGATTAAAACAACAAACAATACCACTGTCTGTGGTGCATTTTAAAACAGAAAAGAGACATAATGATAGAGATTTTTAAGGGAAAGAGGTTTGAACAAGGAAGGAATTCAAGCAATATTTGCTGATCAGTTTCTGAGATACTGATTTTCTTGCCTGAAAATTTCTGTTAAAGATTTATTTCCAAGTGTGGTAGTTGACCTTGGACAGCTGCCTGACACCCATCCAGCCGCTTCCTCTCACTCCTCCTCCCCAACGGGATGGGGGAGAAAATAAGATGAAAAATCTTGTGAGTTGAGGTAAAAACAGGGATATCACTTACCAGTTACCATCATGGGTAAAACAGATTCAGTTTTGGGAATATTAATTTAATTTATTTCCTATTAAAATAGATCTGGATGGTGAGAAACAAAGACAAAAACTAAAACACTTTCCTCGCACCCACTCCCCACCTTTTTCCGAGCCTCATCCTCCCTCTTTCATTCCTGAGTCCTGTTCCTACCCTGCGCCTCCGCCCCGAGGGCTGCAGGGGAATGGGGGGCTGCGGTCAGGCCATAGCAGCTCCTCTCAGCCGCCCCTGCCCTCTCACGCTGTTCCCCTGCTCCGGCGGGGGCTCTCCACAGGCCGCAGCTCCCTGAGGAGACATCCCCCTGCTCCGGCGGGGGCTCCCCAGGCAATCTCTACGGGGGCGGGGGCGGGGGCGGGGGAGCGGCTGGAGCCCCTCCTCCCCCTCCTCCCGCTCTCCCCTCGGGGCTGGCAGGGCTGTTCCTCACACTTTTCCCCTCGCCCCTCACCGCCGGGCAGCGTTCTGCCCTTCCTTAGCGGCGCTTTCCCCGAGGCACCTGCCCGTGGCTGAGGGGCTCAGCCGAGCCCGGCGGTGGGGCCGCGGGAGCCGGCGGTGTCCGGCCCGGGGCCGCCCGGCCTCGCCGAGACCGCAGAGACGGCAGAGACCGCAGGGCCGGCAGAACCCTGCTAGCACCTGGGCAGCTGTGCCT
Organism: Burhinus oedicnemus; assembly: GCA_008921705.1. Taxonomy (NCBI): domain Eukaryota; kingdom Metazoa; phylum Chordata; class Aves; order Charadriiformes; family Burhinidae; genus Burhinus; species Burhinus oedicnemus. The sequence continues at coordinate 28,430 of VFFE01007568.1, forward strand.
GGTACCACAAAAAACAGTAGATGAACTTATAATAATTAGTAATGATAAAGACAATTAAAAAGACCACCGTTAAGTGTTGCATACCTTCCCTTTTGTTCTCCATTTGTATTCTAGACGTTTACGAAGCTCCCATAAGTGTTAATGGAAATTTAAACATAGCCATTCACTGGTGATGTATCAAAAGCAGAAGATAAGAGGTAAGAAAAAATAGCTAAATTAAAACACATGCTGGTGAAACATTTCCCAACAGAGTTTTTCATCAAACAATGCCCATCTGATGTATTTTTCCCAGCAAACGTTACTGAAGCTTTTTTGTAGTATTTTATTTGGTATGAATTTGGAATCCTTTATTGTAGTAATGTTATTTTGATTTTACATTCCTGAAATAATAGTTTCTGATTTATGACATATTTTCACTTTTGGTTTTGACTTTGGCCTAAAAAAATTATTAGAAATTCTGAGTTTGACTTGCCTCTAGCTTTCGCCATCAGCCTCTGGGTAAATCAGAATAGCACCTGCAGGTTCAAAAAGGTCTTCGATGTCCTGACCTCATTGCAATCAAATGATGCAGCTTACAGGTCAATCTTTCTGACCTCCTGCAAGGTTATTAATAGAAGAAAACTGGTCAATAAATTTAATAGATACCAACATGTGACTCTGTCATTAACACTCATAATCTGTGTAAAATGAAGTACTCTGACTCTTTGAAATCTGCCAGTTTTTTTCTGAGTTAGTTTATGTACACTGTGTGTAAACCCAGCAGGTTGGCTCTGACTGTAGTCTAATACCTGTGTTTTATCCAGAAGAATTCCTCAGAGCTGCAGCTTTGATCTGTGGATTGCTTGCGCTCACAACAATATACGTGCTAGGTTAATTTAGTTACCTCATGGTGGCAGAAAATGGAAGTGCCGATTTTCTCCTCTGTGTTTTATTGAGGCATTATAATTGATAGGGCACCTACCTTACAGAATTCCCAATTTTTAAGACATTCTTTTTCCCACTGTGTTTGCTTAGATACCTAATATTAGGCACCTAATAAAATTACTAGATAAATTAAAAGTAGAAATGTAATTTGTACCTGCTGATTTAAACACATGATTACTTTACATGAATGCTGACTAATTGCAACATTTTAGTGCTCATTTTTCCTAGCACCTTATTATCTTCTGTGAAAATGTGATTTAAACAGTCTTGATATAGTTCTAGAATATTATAACATTAAAAATGTGCTGAAAAAATATATTTTGCAAAAGAGATCTACAAAGCTGCTGAGAAAAGCTTACTAATACACATAAGTTTCACCAGACATGGGCATGGAGTTAACTAACAATAACCAATTAGAAATAAAAATTATCTTATCTTAAACTTTATGTTTGTGAGCACCACTTATAGTAGATTTTGACAAAGATTCAGGAACAGTACTTTTGTCTAGAATTCTGTTCATAAATATAGACACAGACCTTGGCCATTTCTGTCCATAGAGAACAGATACACAACTGTCTTTGCAGTACTACTGCAATGCATATGGAAAACAGATGTCTAAATGTTAGAGATTACGATGTAAAGCAAATCACTGCATTGCAGTGCAACATTATAAATCAAATACTGAAACTGACAGGAAAAAACCTATAATAAAGGATCTTCCAAGGTAGAGTGGTTTTGTGTTATAAGAATCTGGTTTTATGTATGGTGACATCTTGGCCTACCAGGAAATCTTGGTAACATCAGCAAAACTAGAAAATTCGTCACAATTTTTTCAACTAGCCATGATAAAACTGAGGTCACAAGACCACTCTGCACTTCAAAGAGGCCAAGAATTGGTGTTATGTAAGAGTAATTTTTAGAAGTGCGAGCACACATCAACTGCCAATTGCTTCATTTTGGGAAGACTGTATTTTTATGCCTTATTGTGGTTATTGATTTCTCCTTGAACTTTAGACTTGTTAATCAGCTTACTCATGTTGACCTTTTACCCATTCCACTGTATACCTGCACCACTGCAATATAATAATCCTTGTAAACCTAATTCTGGTCTGGAAAATTCAACTGCTAGCCACTCCTTGGATAAATCTTTGCAGATAATACAACAAGAAGAATTAAGAGCAAAAAGAGTGGTGCAAAGAAGAGAAGGGAATGTGGACCAAAGATCTGGGAGGACTGCCAGAACTTACAACAGCTGCTACACAACAAAGGTCCATTGCAGCATTGTGGTCTGCATATATTAAAGGCAAGGCCACAATGCCATGAAACTAATCCTGTAACTCAATCTGCGGTTAATCCATGTAACACATTTGCATTCACTGGCTATGTTTATACTAGCAAATTAAAGATGTGTGGACTGTTTTCTGACACTAAGGCCCATGCCCATATTATAAGAACTCTTAGCTTCCAAAACAGGCTGGCTATATGCAAACTGTCCATTGAGAATACTTCCTATCTTCCAAATGATAGCTCAGATTTTTTTGGGAGAATGCTAGTTGGCACAAAGTGACGCAAGGGATTGTTCTCACAATAAGTATAACCAAGAAGATAGTAATTCATAATTAGCAGCCTGTCTGGATGATTTTATTTGTAAAATATGATGCTTTAAATGATGCTTGAATTAGTAGACTTTAAAAACTTACGTAATAAGAAAGATGTGCTTTACATTAGACAAAGCCAAGGGCCTCCATCTTCAAAGGGACTAGGTTCCTAGATATCACTTTTAAGTATAATTCCTCATCTGCTTAGTTCAGCTGCAATTTAACAATGGAAATGACTAATTTGTAGCCAGTTGAGTCATCTAGGTACCCTGATTCTTGCTCTGAGTGAACTGAAACCCACCAAATTGGTCAGTGATAGCACGGAATTCCTCCACATAAAAACAGATCAAAATTCTTGTTTTGGCATCGCTGTACCGTTCTTACTGTAAGAAAGTCTGGATCTTGAGACTCCCAGGGGCATATCCTAGCAGCTAGGTCATGCATTCATTTTAATCCCCCGTATAGATTAAGAAATATGTAATAATTTTATACAAAACTGAGTTACTTCAGTAACAAGACAGTTTGTAAAAGCCCTGTAGCTCTCACATATTTATGACCAATGAAGATTCAAGAATACAGGAGAAGGATTCTAGAGCATATGTATCATATTTCATTTGGGTATGCTAAGCAGCGGGACACTGGGTGTAAAATGGGACTGAAGAAAAACCACCACAGTTGCTCTCTTCATGCTGTTTGTTGTCTTGAGCTAGGGTAGATACAATTTTAACACATATCTCAAATAAATATTTAAGATTGTGTATTCTGCATGTATGAAAGCAGAGTGGTTGACAGAGGTTATGGGTTAGTTCAGGTGACTTTGCATTCAGTGCTGGGCTTTGTGAATCCCATTCTCTGACTCCCACTAGTTCTTACACATTTTTTAGAGAATCTAGACTCCAGACTTTGGATTTTATTTTCCAGTATAACAGATCAGTTACAAGTTAGGCGTCACATAATTCTTATTTTATTAATTTAATCCTAGATCACTGAAAACAATGTTTTCAACTACTATAAGTGCAACCTAGTGTAAATCATTAATATTTACATATCACCTTCCTCATATTTATATGTTGTTTTTGTAATCAACTTGAACTTTATTAATAGACTTATTTACAATTTAGCAGTTTCTAATCCTGAAGACCTTTCATGCCAAACTACACGAGAAATTAACATGAGTATACTTTAACCGAAGCTGTAGAATTATTTAAAAATACCCCTTAATACTAACTTTGTAAGATGTAAACAGCCATTTTATTGATACATGCATTTTATATGTCTGTGAGACACATTTTTATAAAATGAATTGCAAACTTCTTTTAGGTACTAGAATATCAGTGACTTTATTAATACAAAATACAAAGAAAGCAGATGTTAGAATTATTGTAAGAAGAACATAACCTAAGCACTTAGATAGTGACACCCAAGCTTTGGGTGCTTACAGAAAAGTTAAATGGAAACAGAAGACCATAGATACTGATGATATAATTTTATTTATTGCATCCATTTTTCTGTGAAGTGACAATTTTCAGTCTCATAAGTTGTCCTTGTCATCATTGTACACACAGGGGCATGCAAATGTTTTACAAGTGCAGTAAACAAGATAAAAATAGTGGACTTATTGTATGTTCATTCTGAGAAAGCCATATTGATAGCATATGAATTTAACACAAGGCTTAATTTAAAATGGTTTGAATGCCACTGTGTTAAATGTATGGCACAGTATGCTGAGCTCTGTTGGAAATGCACGTACACAAATTCTATCTGCACACAGTTTATTGGACTTGGGAACAAGGATTATTTTTTTCTTAGAAGGCTTTGGAAACAAACATAATTTAGCATGACAGCAGCTTGATTAATCCTCTGGCTCAAAATACATGTATTTTGTTTGTTTTTAAATAGAAACAGCACAGGTTTTTGTAGGAAGTTGTAGACTCAAAAGTGTCTATTCTTTGATCAAAATGTATATTTAACTGATCACTTTTCTCTTTTCCCCTAGTTATGAAAATGATCTATTTCATATCTGCCTACTGTAGTGTAATATTTTATTATCAGTTTTCGAAGACCACAGCAGATACTATTTTTATCTTCTCTGTAGGCTGCTTGGTGGCTCTGGAGGTCACTGCAACTTAGTAAAGGTTTTTCTCAGACACCACCTGCTACATCGAGTGGTAAATCCATACAGGAATTAAAGATCCACAAATGATTTCTCAATATTTTTGAAGCTCCTGTCATAAACTGGGTACCACAGAGAATAGAAAATTCTTCTGGTTTGGCCCAAAGATCGTAAAGTAGTTTGCTCGTTCAGCCGTTGCAGATGATCTTTTGGAGATAAGTACTTACGAATGATCCTCTATCTCTGATGCGCTCTTTCCTTTTCTTAATCTCTGCTGCTTTCCAGAGTGTGGATAAATAGTTGCTGATATTAAGTTGTTTTAAATATGTCATAAACAATAGTAGGATTTTAAAATTTAGATTCAATCCATGCCCATCCAGATTTCTAAGCATCTTTGACATTAATCTCAAGAAGGAATACTACTAAAAGCAATTAAAAGGGTTGGATTTTTTCTTTCCTACTGTTTTAATCATGTTTTAATCTAATCCACCATCCCAGTATTACCAGCCTAATATAACCTGATAACTGTCGTTTCATGTTATCTCCTAACATAATGCGAATCTACCTGCATCAGTGTGTCTTCACTACGTAAGTGCTGGGAGACTGCAGAAGTGTAACAGAATAAAAACGTAATAAAATTCATCATAAGGCTGTTTGAGCCAGGCAGGTAATTTAGTTGCTAAAACAAATGTAAAAAAGTAACTGAGGAACACCCAGCATCTAAGCAAAAATACTGAGGCATTTTTTTAAGACAGAGCAGGAATGCAATAAGATGTTGTTCATTTTCTGCCGTGTTTCTTGTCTCATTAAAACGAACTGTTTGCCAATATGTACTCTAACAGTAAATCTTGTTGTGAAGGTCTATACCACAAAGCATGATCAGTCTGATTTTCACCACAGGCACAGTACTATTTAAGAGCACTCTCTTACACGTGGCATAGATTAACATTGCAGAGTGTAGATGCTTCCACTAGCTTTAAACAGACCCGTTAATGTAGTGGAAAAGACTAGCCTGGTTGTGCTGTGCTTGTTAATGGCTTTAATTTGAGAACCAGTAACATAGCATAACATCATACTATCAGCTAAGCCACTTTCTTAAGTTGGCTCGGATAGCCTTATGTTTACAGCACAGTTCTGTCTAGCTGTATCTCCTGGTTATTCCTTGGAGTCCTATGGTTACTGAGTTTTTGTGTAATTGATTTTTATCAGTAAGAACTCACACTAATAATTTTCTTTTCTTTTTTTTTTTTTTTTAATAATTCTTTCCTATTCTGATTTCTTCTTCATACCTTGAAGCTTTGTCTACATACAGTAATATTCAGTATATATTTCTTTAGCAGCGTTGGCCTATATGTGACCCGTGGTTTCAGTAATGTGGTTACAGTTGTCCTTGTCTGTAACGCGATCTGTGACTCACAGTACTGAAAGGGTTGGCTCATGATGGTTAATCTTGATCTCATTGTAGGAGTGTGCACTCAATGTGAGCCAGACTTTGACAACAAGGAGCAATTATTTTCGCAAATAGAGCTTGTTCCCTGAGGCTTCTAGGATATTGTTACTGTTATCTTCTGTGGAGTACTGTGAGGTTGTGTACTTTGTCACACATACCTATTCTAAATAAAACAAGCCAATGACATTGATTTAGTGCAATTTCAGACCTTATGCAATTTTTCCAGTTGTTCTTCTGCTTCTATCATTTTATCAGTTTGTTCTGAATACATAGAAATTTGCTTGAATATTTTTTAATATCTAATGGCACAGAATATGCATTATTTAAATGCTCACATGTAATTTTGGAAATATATTTAGCTGACTTTAGGACTGATCAAAAAAGTTCATTCCAGATGGTTTTCCATTAGGCAAATATGTTTTCTCTATCCAGAAGTGTCTTCCTTTAGTGTCTCTTTCAGGAGCTGTCTGCCTCTCTGCAGCTTCTGTCTTAGGTCTATTTGATCACTTCTGCTATGGGTTAATAATTATGCAAATCTGGGTGCCCCCTGTTCTTTTGTGCACAAAAAGAGAAAAACAACCCACAATGCATCATCTTTCCTGACAGCAAAAGGATCATTTTTGGTGCCTTATGGGAGACAATGTATTCCAGCCTGTGGCTGTAGCACATAGAGAGAAGAAAGGGATGCATGCACCTGGCGTGCAGACTACTGATTTTACAGTGTGAAAAAATGCAGTGCTGTGGTAGAAATTTATGGTTTTAAATTGCAGTGGCTTGGGTTTTTTAGTTAAAAATTCCAGATGTGATGGTGTAATCAAAATATTCTCTTGCCCTGTTCATTCCTGTGCTGACACAGCTCTGAGGAATACAAGAAATGTGTCTTTGTGAGGTGAGGCAACTGCTCTGTCTGCTGACCTGATGGGGGTATGAAAGAAGGGAAGAGTGATCTGGGAGACTGACGCACATATAAAGTTATAAGCCCTGAACTATTTTTCTATTAAAAGTGATAGTTTCTTCTAGCATTTTTGTTATTGTAGGTGCAGCTATTCCCTTCCCTTCCCTTCCCTTCCCTTCCCTTCCCTTCCCTTCCCTTCCCCTGTCTCCTACTAGGGTTCAAACATCAGAGTGTTAACCCAGAATTGTCGCATTCTTTTTACAAGGAAAGAGTGAGAAAAGAGTGAAATCAAGCTCATTTTCATTCAGACATCATTGATATTTTTGGCTTGGCAGCCGTCCTCACTAGCTGCAAGTATGCCTGTATTGCAAGATGCTGCACTAATAATCCTGACACATTTCCCATCTCCTTAATTGCATCTAAATGTTCACTGAAGCACTAATAACTCAATAGTGGGGAGTTTACATATAGTTCAGGGAATGTGATAAATGTGATAAACATTCCCAAATTTGATATTCGATACTGTTCTTCCATCTATATGGAGCAGACCAGAAATCTGTCTTTTCTACTGGAAACTCTTTGGGGAAGGATTGTCTTTAAACTCATGAATTCTGAGTGTTTAAATGCCTTGCTGGTTTGAAAACAAACAGTACCAAGCAAAGCAAATGCATTCCTGAGTGTCTGTGAGTACTCTGACACTGAAAATCCAAACTTCGTTTCTGATTGTTCTCCTTTCTACACATCTCTAGTACATATAAAATCCTAAATTTTAACGGCACTAAGGTGTTTCTCCGTTGTCCTTTCTTGTTTCTCCTGTGAGGAGCTAAGGGCTCGTCTATTTCTGCATGTCTTTTGCTCCCATCTTGTCAATGCTATCCTCTCCTAGTGGCAGTATTAATTCAGAGTCCTTTGACAAGATGTTTTAAAGACGTGGATGTCAGAGAAAGCTGAAGCATCACCATAGCATTATGCAAAAACATCTATTGTAATATAAATCCCTATGCCACTGCAATTTTAGCTTCTTATTTAGTCACTTATACAAGATGTGCTATAATCATGGTGAAGGCATAGCTTATTGTTGTACTGATAGATTCCATACAATCAGTGCATTGTAAAATATGATGAAAATCAAGTTTTATTCTGGCAATTCAGCATTACATGACAATAGAGCCACTGCTCCCTTAAATCCTCCACAGCTCTTAGTCCATTCTTTTTCTGCTGGCTGAATCTGCTTTTCCCAGAGGTTTTGAGATGTAGCCAAGTTTCATCGACAATCCTTCTCAGGAGCTATTCTCCCTCTGACTGAACATCAGCTGGCTGCCTGACCCTTGCTCGAGGAATTCCCCCGATGGATCTAAAAGAATGAGTCACACAAAAACTCTAGCCCATTGTAAAACAGTTTTCCTTTTTACCTTCTGAACAGAGAGTACAGGCCACAGATGCCAAGCTGGGGAAGGTCTTCTCTGAGGAGCTATGTCCACCTCTTTGGCAAGCTCCATATGCTGCTGTCCTGGCACTAAGGCAGCCACCGCTGGCTCTCACACCTGGCTGCCGAACCTCTGCCTGCTGGCCTCGTTCAGCCTTCCACCTGAGACTTCCCACCTACCTTCCCAAGGCTGAGTATTCAAGATACCAGATCAAGATATCTCCTGTAGCCTCTCACCCTGAAACAACCTTTTTGTGCAAATCAAAAAATGATACATTTTTCATAATATTACTGGCCTCATTTCAGGGAAAGAGTTGGCTTTTGTAGGATCTGGTCTTTGGCTTCAGGAAGACAGAGAGCAGCCTGTTTACTGTTTTTCTGCACAATAACCCAGGATTTTTTGTGATGCTAAATAACCCTTTTCTAATGCAAGTGTTAACAGGGAAAAGTTTCAGAGCAGGAGTACAAAGCTGTTTCAGTGAACATGCAGATGCAATATGACAAACGGAATCTATTGAAGATGGACACCCATTTGGAGATGCTACCTTTGTAAAACAAACCAAACCTTCCCAAAACAATTCATACTGTTAGATGGCAGCACACTGCAAAGGCTATGTACATCTCTATCTTATCAGAGAAACAATAAATGATGTTTGTGGTGGGTTTTTTAAAATCCTGAAGTTTTTTTTTTTTTCCTTTGCTTTGTTATAGTTACCAAGCCCCAGATAGAGATGGTTCAGAACAACATGGAGGCAATCTGCTTCTACAAGCACCTCTGTCTACAGGAATACACATATCTTACGAAACAGCTTGGCACCAAGAACAGATGATAGGTAGAATGATTAAAGCTGGATGTGGATTCTTCAGGGCTCCTCCTTAACTCCCCTGAAGAACTGAGGGACATTACAGCATTTCTTCAGAGATGCTGCCCTGCTTTTCCACCAAAACATTCACCACATCCAGTTTAATTGCATAATCCATTTTCTGCTGTCCAAAATCCAAATTTCTTGGGCCAAAATTTATATCACAGCATATAGTATCATATCATATCATATCATATCATATCATATCATATCATATCATATTTTGCATATTAAGTACATACAGAAAAATCTCAGCATCTTTTCCTACATCCTTTTTTCTCCTAAAAGTGATTTATAGAATGTTTGCTATGGCATTATTACTATAAAGTTAGGATAAAAAATGGATTTAACATTTAACGCTGCTGGTGAAGTTTGAGGTCATTGTTATCTATCATGAAAGCAAGTTCTAAAATCACAGCCCAGTTGCCATTTTTTTCTCTACATAAACTTCACTTTTGAGATTAACAATTACATTGTTATAGCCATGGGATATCACAACCAGATAGCAGGCAAGTGACTTTGTAATTTAGGTCAACCCCATTGAAGGATTTGAAGATTAATTGAGGACAGTCTGAACATTGTCTTTGGGTATTTTTTTTTTTGTATTACAAGTTGAAATATTGTGAAATCAATCATCCAGAAGAATCCCACATTCGGGTGTAATTTAAACTGACTAAAAAATCCTTCAAAAGCTGTGAAATCTTCTGTCACACTAGTGCTACCTAATGATTTAAATGGGTGCGGCACCAAGAAAATTAAGGGCATAAATGAGAACTAGTATGCTAAGTCAAAAACCAGTGAACCCACAGTATTTATGTTTACAGTATCACTAAGAGACGGCAGCAATATATGCTTTTGTTTTAAAAACATCCACACATAGAATTTCACAGATAGTTCACGAAGAATTTTTGTGGTTGGAAATGAAATCCAGTACGTCAGTGTGATCCAGGTCAAATCCCAATCCCTTCAATCAGGAAGAACATATCTTATCAACTGCAGACTTTGTTCTCAAGGCAAAGGGAACACTGTGTTCTAGCCCCATTTATGAGAGAAAAAAACCATCCAGTCCTAAAACACCGACAAACATATTTGCAAAGCCAATGAATTGTAATGTACTTTAGTAAAGAAAAAAACCCTTCAAGCTTATTTTAAATCAGAAAAGTAAGCTGAAAATCTTTTAACCATCTCCACCTGACACCATTTTGTCCCAAGCATTTAAGTCTTTCATAACCTGATGGTACTGGTGTACTATTCCAACAAATACTACATTTCTTTGGGGCTATTTTTTACTGGGAAAAAAAAGCTTTAATGGTTTGACTTTTATCAAGATCAAATGAAATTACAGAAGGAGACACCATATGTCCAAGAATCTTGAGTGATCGTTGGGAAAAAAGGCATTTCTTTCAAGCTGAGTGACAGGTTGTAGGAGGTCGAATAACATGGTCAAACATTTAGAGTTTGGTTGGCTGAAAGAGAGAATGACATTATCAGAGAAAAAAATCTTTCTTTCCCATCACTTTTAATTAACTCAGAACAATTCATCAAATACTGTGACTTGGCAGCATGACTTGAAATTGATAGAAACATAGATGATTCAAAGTCTGGCTGAGTTTTTGTGGTTCGGGTCCACAGTTACCAGTTTACAAAAAAAATGACAGCATTTAGCTTTTATTTATAGGCACTTTAAAAATAGCAAGCCAAATACTGGTGCTCTGTTGCCGTGCTTCTGATATGAATAAGCCAGGACCCAGAATGACTCCCTGAGAAATTAGTTTTATGCATGTCCCTGAGAAGGTCCTTTCACATAGCACAGGGTCACCACAAGTAGCCTAATCTGCCTTTGCACACAGTCCTAGTAGAGGTGATCACCGGGAGCACGTGAGACTGTTGGTGTGTGAATCCCTCTGGGCTACTCTGGAATGCCTAGGGTCTAGGCACCTATGACTACCCTCCCCATTACCTCATTTTTAACACAAAACAATACCAGAGTCCTACAAACTGCAAGGATAGAGCAACCATATGCTGCTACTTCCCCATAATACTCTTCCAGAAGGTTGGCGTTCAGGAACTTCCAAAAACCAGTAGTTGTAATTTTTTAGCTAATGACCTTGGATGATTTCTATTACACCTAAGAAATTCAGAATGCTTAATGTCCAACCTGGATTGCAAATCCCTGAGCAGGTTGAAGAGGTTTTTTGCTGATACAATCCAGAACACAGAATATACAGAAATTTGATCTGACATAATCCTTATGCTAACATTATAGGTAGTGGTGTCAATAGTCAAACAAACCATAAATCAGAAGACTGGAGGGAGGACTGTAACGCTTTGCCATTTTCAGCAGAGAAACACTCGGGAGGCTGAATAATACTGACAACGACCTGGGATTCCACGCCAATAAAGAAAAGAGATGTTCTTCCCACCTGTACCACATGGCTATGTGGTCAAAAGTCTTCTTATGCAATTCTCTATAGAAGGAAAACACGGCCAGAGAAGCCCACTTTCAAAAATATGTTCACATGTAACACTGTTTTTCTGTAATTCAATTAAAGTAAGGTCTCTGCTCTACAGTGTGGCGTGTGCTCATGATCACTCTTCAGTGTACTAGTGCAAGTGCAGTAAGCCATGCTTTTTACTGAAGCTCAATTTACGTGGAAAGCTAATGTCATGTTTCGCTTTTGCTAAAAAAGTAATTCCTTAATGATATAATGACTCATATATGCTCATCAGTGAAACAAGAGGGTTTTGCTGTTGTCTTGCCTTTCCGAGTGAAAGTCAGAAAGAGTGGAATTCACCTAACCAAATGTGTATGTCTACATTTTAGGTGTCTACATCTGAGCTCTCTCCCTTTTGTAATCACTGGAGAAAAATAAGCACTTTGTGTATCATTCATCTCATCCTAAAGTCAAAGCCCCGTAGATTTGTTTTTTTCTCTCTCCACTGAGCCTAGCCTGATGTCTGTGTTGTAGAAATCTAAAGTTAGATAAATTGATTCCCACCTGAGACACCTAAAATAAGTGAATAATAGTGGAAAGTTCACCCAGACCATTTGTTTTCAGTCACATCTCAATGTATAAAGTTCCAGCATATAGAAGAAGTCTGAGAAAAGTATGAGTTTAACATCTATCCATAGGAAACTGGTATCTTCCTTTCACCTCTCATTTTTGGAGTTCTGCACTGGTTTTTGTGGAGTAACTGGCGATATCCCGGTACCCTACTTCTTCTTTAACTTTGGTCACTTTGAACGGCTGACAGCTAAAGCACACTGAGGTACCAGCTGCAGCATCCCCCTGGTACATTATTGACCAGACCACATAGTGAACCTTTTTCTCTCGCTCTGCCAATATTAAAGCAATTTCACCCTTCTGCACTGTACTCTAGTGGTACAAACCCAAACAAGTATCAGTCTGTCTCGTTGTTCTGGACAGCATCAGGATAGTTTCCTCTCTGGGATTCTGCATTATATTGAAATCTGGGGTAATGCTGGACACAATGATGAGCCTGAATAAATGGAGTGGTGCTCCATGAATAAACCAGATCTGTTATAAAATGCCTTAATTCAGTTTAAATGAAGATTATTGCATAGAAGGATATGGAATAATTTTCTTAATGTGTTCTGGAAGAGTATTTATCAGTATGTTAACAATTAGTATACAGTTTATCTCAATCATTAATTTTAACAGATTTCCTGGGCTAATTCAGCAAATATTAATTTGTTTCTTGATCACCACCTGCCATTTATCCACAAATAGATTTTTAAGCCAAATAACTTGCTAAGATGTGTTATATTTGCTTCTATGAAGGAACAGTGGTTAACCTGGTTAATATTTTCCTTGTAAATCTTAAAGGACTTGACTGAAATAAGAAGATTGAAATTTATTATAAATAATGACTAATACTTTTATAAACAAGACTGAACTCATTTATGGTAATAATATTGGTTTAGTAAAAAAACATACTAACAAATTCTAATGTAGTATGCGAAACTCTGAGGACTAGTCTAATGTTTTCTTTCAGCTACTCAATCCTACAATTATTCACTACATGGTACATCAGTGCGAGGATTATGTTCTAATGTTATTAAAAATCTTCTTTAAAAATAGGTTCTAATTTCAGCATAAAGCCTGATAAGTGGAGTTAGCAATAATTAAATTAAATATTTGATTCTCTGTCAGATGACATTCCATTCTACTAGTTTAATCTTTAAATTTTCTTTTTTCTTTCAGTTAAGCTTTCAAACTGAGAAAAAGGGTACCTTAGGACCTTAAAAATTGTTCCCAAATATTTTCAGGCACCACACTGAAGATTCTTTAAATGTTTTCTAACATTTTTTAAACTCTCTCTACTGAGAACTTAATTCACTTTCTCTGTCTTCAGTGTAATGATTTCAAGGACTCCAAATCTAGAAACTACATTCAGTCACAAAAATACTGTGCTGTCTCTTCATACACAATTTTTCCCCTAATAAATGAACCGAGTTTGTGGGCATGGTTTGTGGGCACGCGTTAAATCTCAGACCTAGGAAGGATAAGATTCAGTGTTAAATATGCACATTAAAATTCTTGCCCATTTCTGCACGCATATATGTATGTTTATATTTATGTATATGTTTCAATTGTCCTTGCTAATTTTAAAATGTTTGAAGTGTGATATTTTATACGCATATGTTGGGAAGAGAGTAAAGAAAAAAGTACATTCAACTTCCCTTACTGCCTTACTGTAATTCAACTTGTGTTTTAAACAAAGATTTTCAATTATATTGATGTAGAATATTTTTTAGTGTTTTCATAAAATACTACGTTGATTATTTTGTAAAATCATCTGTGTGAATCTGATGTGCTTTCTTCCTCTTTTCCCTCTTCCCTTGTTGCCTTCTGCTCTCCATTGCCCTCCTCTTCTGTTGATATTGCCACAATTTATCTACATCTACATGAGAATACAGTTCTTTTGAATATTTGGCCCCAGTTATGGGTACTGATGTCTTTTGAAAGTATGCCTTAAGGCACAACTGGGCCATTGCTAATTAGTCCTGTGTATAATTGCACATGTTATTAAATACTCAAAAGGATTTTAAGTAATGCCAAAAAAATAACAAACAAGATTCTGTTTATTAAATATATTAGCTATGTAATTTGTAGTCAAAACAGTTTGGCTTAACAGAATTAACTACAAATATCTAAATAATTGGTGTTTAACTTTTCTACTGCAGTGTCAGGGAACTTGATTTTGGCCAAAGTTTTAATTTGCTGGTTGTCTGGTGTACGTGAAGGTTTAGTAATTTCTTTAAGCCTGGGACATGAAGCACCAGGAGCCTGTTCTGCAGAATGCATCTGTTTTTCTGGTAATACCAGTCACTCATGAAGTCTAATAAATCTCACATGGAACAGGTGAAGGAGAATAAAGGAGGTTATATTTAAATAAGGAAAGCCTGACTAAATCAGTATCTTCACTTAGGGGGATTCAAGGGGACATTTTAATTCCCTGGAAAGTTTCCTTTAAAAAATAACATATTATCAAAAACAGATTTAGTGCTAAATATTGTGAGACTGTCTGATGTCCATGGAATAATAAATTAGTTGCATATTCTGTCTTCTGCCCTCACTTCCCCCTTGCACCATAGATACTCCCCTTTGACTGAATGTCATTTTGGATGCTGACAAGATGTATTAACTGAGGAGTCTGCTGATCGCCGATTGTTTGAAGAATAAAATATACCCTTATTTTCTGCACAACTGTATAGTCAAATGGGTGTGCATAGCAGGTCTTTGGGGTCTCAAGAAGATTCTGCTCTATGTTCTCAATTCTAAGGAAAAAATACCACCATAAGTATCACAGTGCTTGCAGCTTTTTCTGTAACTTTTAGTGATTTTGCTTTTTAGCGCCTTTATCAGCCATGGTTCTCAGATACTTTTTTATTTCACTAGAATCATTACAACTCTATACACCAATAGTGCTTTTATCTCCTATATATGTAGTATTTCTAAAATACACATGAAATTCCAAGCAGAAATCTAAAACACCTACTGGCAATTTAACAATACTGAAGGTGCGCATTTATGAATAGACATTTTTACTAACAATCTAGGATTCAATTGTAGCTTGGTCACAAATACTCAAGATGAAAAAACACAGAATTGCACCTGCTGCCAGAGCAGAATAGAAACCAAATTGCCAGTAATTTGGAGTCCTGATCCTGCTGTTAGCTTCCCTTTTGTCTTAGAAAAGACAAAGCACAGAACTAAATGCGTTTCTAGTTTATGTTCTTGGTTCAGTCTTGCTTGTTGACACACTGAAAGCTCAGATTCGACTCACAACATTTAAACCAGAGCTATGGGTCAGGATGAATCCTTCACGGGAAGCAGGAGGGTGATTTCCAGGGATGATTTCCTCTGTCTTGTGACCCAACAGGAGAATATGACTTGATACAGAGAGGTTGTCCCTTCCCATTGATACCAAGGTGGCAGTTCCTCCTTCACTTTGTAAACTGGGAGCTGTCAGAAAAAAAATAAAATTGTTAATACAACCAAATGCTGATGCAGCCTGTGCACAGAAAAAAAATGTATTCTGCACCAATGAGGCTATAGATTTTAAATGCACAAATAACTCAACATAACTGCCCACTGTACTTTTGTGACAAAAACAGGGTAATGCAATCTTTGGATCTTTAAAAAATAAGTAAGGGCAAGGAGTTGACCTGACTAACCTACAGATTTGATGGAATACTGTGTATGTTTCTGGTATGGTTGTTTTAAAGGTGATTTTGCACAAGTTGCAGCTTGACAGATTTTGGACTGTTCTCAACTGAGCTGTTCAGAAGTGCATGATAGGAAGTTACAGTTATTTGCTTGTCTTCAGACCTGAAAACAGACAGAAAACAATTGTTTTATATAACCAAACCCTCTGTTGATAGGGCTCTTGTACAGAAATCTAGGTAGTAAATGCTGCTCATTATTATTCTGAAAGCCTGGGTCAAGCCAGGAAATAGCTGACATACATACGAATGACAAGAGCTCTAGATCTCAACTACTCTCAGCCTTGTGGTGATACAAAGATGACCAAAGTGTGTGGAAAAGGATGCTTGTGACTATAATATTACATAATTCTAATACACATAATAAGTTTAATAAGATAGTAAGCCTCAGATGCAGCTCAGCAAAGCAGGCCAGGAGAACATGAGTGATTTTCTTAAAGTTTTAGTATCTCTGGAACTGCATAGTTTGAGGACTAGACAATCCCTAGAGTGGTGTATTGGATTTGCATGGCAAGGTTTTGGTAGCAAGGGGGCTACAGGGGTGGCTTCTGTGCGAAGCTGCTGGAAGCTTCCCCTGTGTCCAACAGAGCCAATGCCAGCTGGTTCCAAGAGGAACCCACCACTGGCCGAGGCTGAACCCATCAGTGACAGTGGTAGCACCTCAGTGATAACATATTGAAGAAGGGGGAAAAAAACCCTGCGCAACAGCCATTACAGCCAGAGAGAGGAGTGAGAATATGTGAGAGCAACAACCCTGCAGGGACCAAGGTCAGTGAAGAAGGAGGGGGAAGGAGCTATGCCAGGCACCAGAGCAGAGATTCCCCTGCAGCCCGTGGTGAAGACCATGGTGAGGCAAGCTGTTCCCCTGCAGCCCATGGAGGTTAATGGTGGAGCAGACATCCACCTGCAACCCATGGAGGACACCACGTGAGAGCAAGTGGATGCACCCAAAGAAGGCTGTGACCCTGTGGGAAGCGTGTGCTGGCCAGGCTCCTGGCAGGATGTGTGGATATGTGGAGACACCCCATGTTGGAGCAGGTTTGCTGACAGGACTTGTGACCCCATAGGGGATGCACACTGGAGCCGTCTGTTCCTGAAGGACTGCACTGCATAGTAAGGACCCTCACTGGAGCAGTCTGTAAAAAACTACAGCCTGTGGAAAGGACTTGCATTGGAGAATTTTGTGGAGAACTGTCTTCTGTGGGAGGGACCCCACGCTGGAGCAGAGGAAGAGTGTGAGGAGTCCTCTCCCTGAAGTGGAAGGAGTGGCAGAAACAACGTGTGATGAACTGACCACAACTCCCATTCCCTGTTTCCCTGTGCCACTCGGGGGGAGGAGGTAAAGAAGTGGGGAGTGAAGTTGAGTGGGGAAGAAGGGACGGGTGGGGGGAAGGTGTTTTTAAGATTTGGGTTTATGTCCCATTATCCTGCTCTGTATTTGATTAGTAATAAATTGAATTAATTTTGCCAAGTCAAGTCTGTTGTGCCCGTGCCAGTAATTGCTGAGCGACCTTCGTGTCCTTATCTTGACCCACAAGTCTTTTGTTGTATTTGGTCTCCCCATGTGCAGCTGAGGAGGGGGAGTGATAGAGCAGCTTTGGTGGGCACCTGGTGTCCAGCCAGGGTCAACCCCCCACAAATGACCATCTAAAAGAACTGAGTCTGTTTTAGTTCATTGTAAAGGTACAGTAATATATTTAAGTGCATAAATATTCTTGTGGACTGAAAATACTGCAATGGACAACAATATAATAAGCATGAATAGGTAGAACCCAAAACCAGACAAGTTCAAGTTCAAAATTAAGCAAAAGTGTATACCCTTAGTAATCAATCACTGGAACAAATAATCAAAAGGAGGTAATAGATAGTTTTCCCCTTGTATGCAAATCAAATCACCATGCCATTCAGACAGGCAGATTTTAACTAAGGTATAGCTTTAGCTTAAAACTAATTTACAATGGCAATAGCGGAATGAAAGAGAAATAGGAGGGAATGCAGTTGAGAAGACTGAATTATTCAGTCTGGGTTTAAACTATATGAATTTTAAATAGAATAGGATGAAAAGGGAAAATCTTCTGTCAAAAAAAAAGAAAGAAAAGAAAAAGCAGTTTTCAGGGGCAAAAATTACAATACCTGCATAATTTTTAATTTTTTTTCCCTATATAAATATCGTTTTGCAGAATAGCATAAGAGAATGTGTTTTGCTTCCTGCTATTCCCCTAAGTTGTGGTTTACCTTGTTTCCTTAAAAGAGTGAAAACCAAATTACATATTTCCTCAAAACCTCAGTTTGGTCAAATCAGCAATTTTTGACAGAATATGCTTTGCCCAACTTCTTCCAACGATAATCTTAATATTGCACCCACTACAGTGCTGACTGCACTGTCAAAACCTCATAAAAGGGGGACAAAAAAGGAGGGATTACTGCTAGTAGTACAAGTCAGAAAAGATAGACTAGATGCTAGTTTGTATTTAGATGATTCGACATGATTTGGAGTGTCTGGATTTTGCTTCTGTTTGCTGAAATAGATTAGTACATAAAGTGTCTGACTTTTGCATAAAATCAGAGTTTTAAAATCATTTAGTATTTTAAGGATTTGTGACTTCTGGTCAGTCTTCTCCTGCAAATACATTAATGCCTCTGACCTTCTAATTCTGCACATTAATGCACTGTTAATTAAGACGGTATTGCACTTTATGCAGAGATTCTTTTAAACGCCATTCATTTGAATCAAATTACATTTTTAATAGCATTAACTTGAAGGTCAATACTTTTTCTTTGGCATAAACTTTTAAATCCTTGATAATAGGATGGCAGTTTGCAGAGCAGGAAGGGGCAGCAAAAAAAGCTATTTGCAAATAATGCCATTTCCATTCCAAAATGTGTCGGCTTTATCAGCTGCATAATTTAGCTCCTTTTTTCCCCTTTACAATGCTGTTCTGTAGAACCTGCTGAAATCTATTAGTACCATGTGCCTGTGGGTGACCCAGGGCCAGGCTTTGCATGAAAAGAGGTGTCAAACATCATACCTGCTTGTGAGAAGTTAAACATTATCACAGTTTAAAGAGCACATCCCAGAAGATAATCCTGCTTGCTCTCATGACCTGTTGGCATTCCTTTCTGTGGTCTTCCGTTATCACCTCATAAAGCCTCTGAGCTTTCCACAGAGGTGGAGGGTTTATTTTTCTTTAATTTTAAGATGTCTCATGAACAACTAGCCTTCCAGTTGTGAATCTGTAGTCCACAGTAATTTAGGGTTATTTATTCAGATAAAAAGGCCAGCCAGGGTCATTTGAAAGGTACTGCATTTGAACAGCTCTTTTATTTCTGTATTATTATTCCAAGGAGAGTGTACCATCAGTCCTGTTCAAAGACACTCTTTTCATTTTGAGCCATGCAAGCCATTACCACAACATCTTAAAGGTTCACTTTCCCAAAACAGAAAAATACAGCTGTCACTCCACAAATATGTCTCTTTTGATTATTGCTATAGAAACAAAAACATGAAAACCTTTATGTGTGCGTATTTGTAGACACAGGTATGTGTGCATATTTTTAAAGGGAAAGGACTCCCGTCTCATATTTAGAACTGACAAGTCTGAGATTTCTGTGAAGAATCCCCCAGAAAAGGATGAAAAAGACCCTGCTGAGGAGAGAAAGGATGAAGAAAGAATGTGCATATTTCAGAAGGAAAGTAGAATTTCACAGAGTTGTGTAAGCCTTTTGTGGTGAGCGCTAGTTTTGATAGCATAAGCTAATATCCAGGCTGATAAACAACATGGGTCTGCCTGTGCGCTTAATATTTGCTGTTGGGTTGGGGAGAGGAAGGAGACTGCTGCTGGAAAGGAAGAGAAATGTCAGTTTAACAAAAACGTTGATGCTGATCCCCTCCATGTGCACGTGTGATCCTTAGCACAAGAACCAGGGGTCACACTTTAGAAAGGGAGCTCACTATTTTGCCTGAATATAACCCTGCGCCTGTTTTTACCAGCTTGAGGGAAAAACAGACAGAATCTGCAGAGTCAAACGTATGAACTATATTTTCCCAACACACATTTTTATATCTAGACAGCTTTTCTACATTGCCTTGGCAAGACAGGGCTTGTTTACAGGGGGAGTTTGTCTAAGCATAGGACAAGCTGTCAGAGTCAAAAAGCATCTGTGAAATGAGGCCTGACAAAAGGTTTTATGATCACCTGGAGAGCATCAGCAATTCTGAAGATGTTATCTGAAGAAGGAATGCCTGAAGATGGAGAGAAAGGAACTGAAGAGGAAGCAGCTAGGATAATCCAAGAGGCGGTCTGGTAAGACTACATCCAGGTGAAGAAATAAATGATGTAGGATCACGGGGAAGGGAAAGGAAAGCCCAAAACCTACAAATCTGAGAAAAGGGAGTTAACCGAGTGGTAAAAACAAGGATTCTGTTTTGCTGTCGGAGCCTAAAGGTGAGGCAGGACTCCAGGATCATCCTGTAGGTCAGTGTCCTGCCAGCAGGATAAAACATGAAAAGGAAATTGCGATCACAGCTTTCAAAACCAACAGAAATAGAGACTAAGCTTTTGACTGGCTTCGTGTTTAGAAATGTTTGAAATGATACAGGGTTGGTAGATGACAGCTGGTGGACAGGAACATTTTGGGGATATATATGGTTGGCAAACAGGAGGAACTACGCAGAATAGAAGGATTTGGGGGGGAAGAGGAAACAAAGGGATGAATTCAGCAGAGAAGTGTATGAGAGAGTTATTACACGTGCCTGAAGAAAATGTCAAGAGACAGCTTGCTTTGTCTTAGGGATATTGGCTGCAGTACCTCATTATTGCTGTTATTACCTAACTTCAGGCGGCCAAGTTTGAGAGCTTTGGTCTCAGTGTTTACAATCATAAATCAGGAGTAAAATCCAGAAAGCTTTGAAAGTGATTCCAGTAAGGTCAGGATTCTCCCCAATAAACAAATCTTGTAATTCCTTCTAACACTGAGCAAAGCATCCTTAAGAGCACCCGTCACTTCCCTGTATAGCTAAAGTTAGAGAAAGGGAGCTGTGCTAGTTGGACTTATGGGTCAGAGGTAATCTACCTCCTCATAGTCTCTTATGTTCAAGGCGTTAAGCAGAACAAAACCCATTGTATATGAAACCAAGGGTCTGTTGTTAGTATACTTGAAATCTAATTCAATAATCATTATTAATCTAGAACTAGTTGTTACAGAAAATAACACATGATAAGAATAATTCTATACAGAAAAAAAAGCTCAATAATAGTAATAATGCACTTGAAATTGAAATATACACATTTAGTTCTTATCCCTTTCCTGATGTTGTGCTCATCCTTCCACTGCTTCACTGGGTTGTAAAGTTGGTAGCTCCACAGTGGTGGAGAAGGTGTTATGATGAGATGTCAGCCTCTCGTTCTTTCATCAGGATGCATATGGTGTTGATACTTTCTTCTTTCCCCTTACTCTAGGATTCACTTACAGTAATTTTATGCATTTGGCAACATGCTTTTACACCTTTGTTCTTCATTGATCTGCAGCTGCTTTTACACCTTTGTTCTTCATTGATCTGCAGCTGCATGTCGCATTCAAATTTATTATGTGTGGTAACTTTTATGTATTAGGTGGTCTTTCTATTTTTCTTTGTTACCTGTAAAATCAATTTTGTCCAGTTCCAGGTATGCATTTCTTCAACTGATCGTTGGTGAGTTGTTTACAAGCGTGAGCTCTCCTGTGTCAAGCCTGTACCCCATCTTTTACCACCCCATGTCTGCACTCCTCTATGCCCCACACATCCTGTGGCCTCACCTCTCAAAGCTTCTGTTATTGTACCAAAGCTTCTGCTATGTCCACACTACTTCATTAGGTTAGAGGCGATACCATACAAAGATAAACAGAGCTAAACCAAATTCACCTTAGACACCTGGTCAATTAGAAAAAATGCTGTTAGAGCTACACCAGGTAAAACAAAGCTGTAGGCAGGCCAAGAGAAGCTCAGGCAGAGTGTCCCTGACAGCCTTTGTCCCAAGGCCTTGCAAACTCTGTACAGAGTTCGTCACCTGTTACTTGCAATGGCAAGGCCATATCACAGGCTGACACAGTTACAAAGGAAGTTAAAAGGAAGGAGAGTTGAATTTGTTCCTGTTAGAATTTCTTCAAGTTTTCTGCTTCTGGAATCTAGAGCTTTCCCAGCTGCAACACTGAGAAAGTAGAAATCCTCACTAACTGAAACTTATTTTTGTACTTGATCCAGTTCATAGTGTTATATTAGAAAGCAACCTCTGGGATTTTTTTGTCCGAAATCAATAAAGAGCACAAACTCTTCTCATCACCCTTACCTATGGCTCTCCTTATCAGAAATACTTTGTTCCCTCTTCAGTCTCTGTTTTGCCTTTTTTCCATACGGGTGTATCTGTTTTCCATGAAATGTCCCAGGTAACAAAGGAGTAGAACATTTCCTATCAGTTGCATATCAATATCATTTATCATGAGATTGTTTCTTTCTGCTGTTAGGAGACAGCAAAATCTGTATCTTTCTTTGCTTCTCTTACCAAAGATTAGGTATTTCACAGCTCTGATTTATTTCAGTTTGAACTGCCACCATCAGGGGAAGGCACCAAACACTGCTGTATTTGATGTCTGCAGATTCTTTAGATTGTGTGCTGAAATAAAGATTTCAGCGTATGGAATGGAAAATGTAAAGTAACAATATTTTCTCTGTTTTATCCTAATGCACAACGCTCCTGAAAACAGATGTTGTTCTCTATTTTCTCTCTGTAGTCAATGACCTTTCTTCTAATCCTTTCCCGCAACTCTTCCTGGATTTTAAATCCTTTGAAGTTGCTGCCTCACCAGCTCAGAGCTTCAAGCAATACAAAATACTACTGATGTAACACAGCATTAATGTTCATAGTGGAGCTGATGATAAAACATTATTTTTCTACTGACAAGAAGTTTCAGACAGAAAAATCTGATTACATCCTCTCTAGCCCCACTTCTCCAAACTGACATGGAAATACATTGTGGGGTTGGTTGGTTGGTTGGCCAGGGTTTTTTAGATAAAGGACTCTTTACATAAATTTTTGCCCTGATTATAATTAGAAATGTTATTTTCCTAAGGTGAATGTTGATTTGAATAAGACTATCTTCTTCACTGGAAAATCTTCACAGTAAAATTTCTACCACATCCAGTTTATACATTTTTGCTGGTTTTATTTATGCTAGAATATCTTCAACACACTCTGCCAAATTTATGAGAATCTGAACCATCACCCACAAACCTGTTTCTGAGGGAATTTTTATCTTTAATTCTTCTCTGAGTCTACTCCCACCTGCAGACCCTACCAGTAAGCAACAGGAGCCATCTCATTTCTACTATCAGTGAGAATAAAACTTTTTTGTTTCCGAGTATATTATTAGAGGTTCAAGAACACTTTCATTTTCCTGGGTAAAACATATAATAGCAAAACCGAATCATTACTGACAAAGTTATGCTCACACTCTACTTAAATGAGTTGAATCACAGAAAACAAACAAAAACCCCAACCAATCAAAAAGCCAGTAGTTTCATTCAGATACGAAAAGAAGAGTAACTCCAAACTTCCTTGAATTTGAAAACTCCTAACAAAATAATGTTTAGGTGACTTCAGATCTGAACTCTTAAGTTTTTTGTGTTTGTATTGGCTAAGTTTAAACTTACCAAGACCATAGACTGCAGAAACAGGCACCGTCTAATAGCCTTTAACAAAAAGCTTCAAAATTCATAACAGAAAGATACAACTTTAAAGCCCTCTCCTACTTGACATGTCTACAGCTAGTGTAAACTCAAGTGGTATATTACATGCAGTTTTGGTCAGACAGAAAACCATGACATTAGAGCATGTTGTTTTCTGAAAAGTCTGAGAATTCTGAATCCTCTGTGCTTAGCGGCCAAGAGCACAAAGCACTTGTTTATAATTCAGGGGAGATGTTGCCATATTTTTTTCGACACTAAAAAATCCATCTTATCTGAGAAAAACCAAAATGCTCTGTGGACCTGCATCCTTTCTGAAAACTGATATTTGGTGCATTCTTAACACATTAATAATGGAAATAAGCATTTTGATTTGAAAAATATGTTTACAATACATTTTTGTCTATAGTTTAAAATGACTTATTACTTAGCCAATACTATATGGTAAGATTTTCAGCCTGCAAACATGTAAGTGTAAAAAAGAATAAAAGTGTAAGCCTTAATTTGTTTATTCTTTGTTAAGAAATTTTTGTTTGAGAGTAGTGCTTTTTGGCTGAGCTTTGTTTTGGAGTAAAAAAGTAATGTAGACCACTTGAGCAAGTGGATTTCTTAATAAGGTAGCCAAAAGGTTTCAAAATCCCTGAATAATTAACACGTATTTATAAGAAGTAGCTCTACAAGGAGTACATTCACTAAAGGAGGTTTAGTCAACCTTAATAAAGGCGGGGACCTTCGAGGGTGATTGCAAGTCAAGTAGAACGTTCAAATAAGGGCAGAAAGGGAAACAGGAGACCAAAGCTGATTGCCAGCCCCTACTGAACCTCGCAGGAGAGAGCTCACATGCTTCTGCCAGTCCCAGCATCACTCCTGTTGTAAGTACCTAATCAAAATACTTATAACTGTATTCCTCTGTGGAAAGAAACTGCTTCATTACAACTGATGGTAAAGCTCAAAAAACTACCTGAATGTTAATTGGTCTTAGGTTTTAAGAACATTTCTTCCCAGCTAAATTGCTTAACTGGTCTATGAGTCTATTCAATTTCCAAGCTCAGGTTTTAACTCCAGTACTCAGGCTGTGTTGATTTGGTTGTTCAATATGACACTGCTCAAGATTATACTTAGCAAGAACTACATGTATTGTAAGCAAATATATAATGTGTGTCTGTGTCTACTCATTTCCCTCATATAAAGGAAATAACCTGTTCTTTGTGTTCAAGGCATTCTGACTGTTCCAAATTCCTGACAGAGTAATTTACTTTGGCTGATCTTTGTAATGTTTGTTTGGTTCACACCACTTGGTAAAACGTCTACGTGAGGCACTGTGGAGAATTGCACCTGCATCAGCAGCTTAAGGCTGACCAATTTTTGAGAAATATGATAGCCCTGAGATTGGCTTCTTATTTACATTCTCTTATGAAGTAGGCAATAAACTAGAAGCTAAAGAAATCAAACATCCATTTTTCTGTCCATTATCTTTTATGAGGTTCGGTAAAGCACAGCAATGAGTGATTTACTTGGTTAATTTGTCAGACAACTAGAAGCAATGGCTAGTTAGCTATACATAATGTGTTGGTAAAGGCAGGGTTCCAGGACACCTATTCTGTGAAAGAACTACTGTTATTTCAGAACCGATTAATTCTGAGATATTTCTAATATTATGCATATATAGAAATAATGGAGCTATTAAAGAAAATGATGTGAAGAAAAGACCTTGACCCAAATTCATCCCTGGGGTAGTTTCAACGGTTAGAGAGGAGTCATGGTAGGAATACAGCTGACCCCCATGTCAGTATTTTAAATCTCAGTGATTTTTAAAAGTAGTAGAAAAGACTTAGTGAAATTACAGATGTTATTTAAATAACAGCGTAATTCAAGAGGACGTGAACATATGCTCAAACATTCAGCTAATGTGACGGAGTTCAAGACCCTGAACAGAATAAACACTTTAACCACTGCCAGTATTTTGGTATTTTATTGAGGTGGTACCCAGTGGACTGTGGTCAATAATAGACAAGGTAATGGTCATCTGGGCTTGTTTGGGAGCAAATTAAGAATAATATAATTCTGAAATAAACTGTAACAGGGAGGGTTATATATTACAGATGCAAACCCAAACAAGGTATTATTCAAAGTGCTTCAGAAATATTTAGTATGTTCTCTCATTGGCTGATCTTACATGTAGGCAGGTTAAGGGGTTTTCAGGAGTGTTGTGGTTTGGACTGGACTGGCCACTGAAACAAAAGACAGATGCTCTCTCCAACCTCTCCTTTCAGGGAGAGAAGGATCAGAGAGAAAGAGACTTATCAGTTGACAAAAAACTAAACTATTTTAATGAAATATTAATAATGAAATGGAAATATAATAATATCAAAAAAGAAAATAATGAAAATATATACAATATATACAAAACCCAATATCGAGCTCCCAGGATGATGACCGCATTACTGGCAGGCACTGGGAAAGTCCCAGGCTGGACTCAGCAGCAGACAGGAACTGGATTCCGGATCTGAATTTAGGAATGCACAGATTGGGATCAAAGGCAGACGAACAGACAGAGTCCTCTTCGGACACCAACCACTGAAGAAAGAGGGATGACCTTTTGATCCCTCAGCTTTTATACAGAGCATGAGGCAGATGGGGTGGAATACCCCATTGGTCACTTTTGGGTCACCTGTCCTGTCTGCTCCTTCCCACAGGTGTGACCCCTCTACGCTTTTCTGTTTCTGACCCTCCAACAGGGCATATAACAAAGTTAGCTGGCCTTGGTTGCTATATCAATAAGTATAAGCAGGAGCCTCTCTGCATACCATTCCTTGGTATTAATTATAAACATAAGGCCTTACCTGTGGTAGAAGCTGACACTGTCTGAAAAACACGCCGTTAATTTCAGAGAGTTCAGTTAGTTAGAAGAGGCTTAGCTGAAAAGTAAAATTACTGAAAAGAAAATTGGTTCTGTTTTACCTCAAACCAGGACAAAGAGGCATCAGAGCTGGAATGATTCTGGTAGTGACTGACAAAGTGGAAACTGAAAACCAGCAAGGGACTGCCCTGAGGAACAGAATGGAGGCTGCAAAGCACAGCAGTTCACAGGCAAATTTTCTTTCAGTGTTTGCATGATGAAAAGCTTAAGGCAAGGAAGAGGACAGTTCCTAACCACATTCATATATCACACATACACAATGCAGACTGCTCTCAAGCTCCCTAGCCAAGTGCAGATCCCTTGCAGGTCACAGAATCACGGAATCAGAGAATTTTCAGAGTTGGAATGGACCTCTAGAGGTCATCTAGTCCAACTCCTCTGCTGACACAGGAATGCCTAGAGCACATTACTCAGGACTGCATCCAGGCGGGTCTTGAAAATCTCCAGAGAAGGGGACTCCACAACCTCCCTGGGCAGCCTGGTCCAGTGCTCTGTCACCCTCACTGTAAAGAAGTTTTTTCTTAGGTTTGAACGGAACTTCCTGTGTTCTAACTTGTGCCCGTTGCCCCTTGTCCTGTCACTGGGAATCACTGAAAAGAGTCTGGCTCCATCCTCCTTCAACCCACTCTTTAGATACTTCTAAGCAAGAATAAGGTCTCCCCTCAGCCTTCTCTTCTCCAGGCTGAAGCCATGGAGCCCAGAACAAAACTGTAGGAGGTGCAGATAAAACAACTTGCAGCTGACAAGATCTACTGGCGCAATTAACTTCTGGACCAAACTGAACATATGAGGAATCTAAACAACTCTAGGTGAGGACTTTTCAGTATAGAGCTTGTTAGAGATTACTCATTTTAGAAGATCATGTATAAAAATCTGCTATTTGCTTCCTACTGGACAAGGCCATATCATAAATAGGATTTTCTATTTACTCTGTAAGAAAGAAATTCCAAAGAATGAAGAAAGCCCAGCAGAATTTCTGTTTTTCATGATCTATTTTATGAAAAATTGCTCAATTGGAACCTATAAAAATATCCATTAATATAGACAGAGGAGCTGTACAGAGTTATGTTCAAAAATAAAGTCCCATCTCTTATAAAAAGAGATAATAATCTGCTGTTTAGAAAAAAAAAATCCAAAACCAAACCGAAACCTACAGTCACTGCTATAGAAAAAAAAAAATCACAGAAGCCTCTCTCCATGAATGTCTGTCAGCTTAACGTTGAAGATGAATAAGAAGAAATGCTGCCTGGGCACAGCAGGCGTGTCGGAAGTGACCATTAAAAAGATCTCAGATAATGAAGTATCCTTTTCCCCTTGACAGAGATGATGAACATGGATGAATGACCTGACTAATATTACTCGGTCTGAAAGAGTTCAGATCTGCTTGCTGAGCTATTACTTTTTAGTGGATGTCATGCAGAAAAACAGGATCAAAATACATCAGCCTTGTTCATCATAGGGTTGTGCTGAGAGCATTTGAAATATATTAGCCTCCAAATGCACCAGATACTTCCATTTTAACAGTTTATATGTTACTTTTTTGTAAGTAATGAATAGCCTATTGAACACACAGTTATGTGATGACATACCAAAAGTCATAACAGAAATCTGGAATCACTTCTAATCAAAAAGTGTGGTACTCTGGCTACTCTACATACTGGAGAAAAAAAATGTTCATAAGTATTTTAACAAAACTCCTATTCACTCTTCTCCTACTAGCCTTTAGCACTTTGTTGTACTGAAGAGAAAAGAAAGACATAACATCTCAGGGAATGTTATTAAAAAAATCTGGTAAAAGATTTGATGTCAAAAGGTAAAGCTTGTGAATTTATATATACAATTTTCCATCTGAAATTCTATTTAGACATCTTTGGTTCACTCTGGAAAGAACTAAATAAAACGTGTTGCCTTTACTTGCTTATCAGCTCTGCTGAAACAATTAAACATTTGCATTATAGAATGAAAAGGAAAAAGTACAATTCATTTTCACTTCACAGAGAAAGTCGAAGATTTGAATTTATGGACTATCAGTTAAATAAGCCTCATGTTTAAAATACAGCTCTTGCATATTTTGGACAAAATTTATGTGTCAATATACTATTCCCCAAAACAGATATAAGACCATTCTGCACAAAGAAATGGCTGGTGGTAGAAATGTCCAATAAATATCCAGGAACTGAAAACAGCAAGAACATTTTTTATGTGTAATGCAGTACATTTTATGTTAGAAAGTTTTTGTAACATATACAGAATTACACGCTATTTGCCCCTTAGTGTTAATGGAAGCTGTTCATATTACTCCCTGCATGCCACACTAAAAGTAGTTTGCTCCCCCAGGTCTAGCAGTTAAAAAGAATTTGGTATTGTAGACTTTTGACTGATTCAGAACAACAGAGAGATAAATGGATGTTTAATGCACAGGCATTGCAAGTCACATCGGAGGACTGATCCTAAAACCAACTGAAGTCTGTGGGAAGCTTTCCATTGCTTTAAATGGGCTTCAGATCAGGCTCCCAGGCACTGCTTGGCAAAGCCACAGTTAAAACATCTGACAGTATTTGTATTACAAGCCTCCACTTTCATTGGGTTATAATCTTGGTCATAAATACTCAGCCTGGACTCAGCTCTTGCCATATTCTGTAGACCAGTTTTCAAAAGTGGGTTTGAAAGTTCACAAATTATTATCTGCACAGGTTGCGTTCTTTTAATAGGAATACACACATGGCTCCACACAGACTGCTTATTCATGTGTGTATACGTGTGTGTGTGTATGTGTGTATGCACGCTGAATGCAGAATGACACACTGAGCAACTCACCACAGCATGGACAGGTTTGCCACCACGGTCCCTTTGGAGTCTCTCCACACTTCTTTGTCACCAGAACCCTTTGATGATCCCTGCATGCCAGTGCCCTTCAACTCCAGCTTTCCTCTGAACTTGAGACATGGGAAGAAATTTCTCCTCTAAAGACACCTGTGTTCAAGTGAGCATCAGTACCTACGTGTGAGTGAGCTCCTGAGGCTCCCACCTATAGGCAAAGGAAATCTAGTCAATACAGTCCATCACACCTGGAGTGATCCATCTCAGCCTGAGATACCAAATAGGAAACTGCTCCCTAGCCTTCACAGACTGTATTGGATGGATCTCCACTGGCTACAATGGGATCTTAGAAAATTAGTTCACAGCAAAACTTTAATTTATGTGTTTTAATCTTGAAGGACTTCCAGCTGTGATGTTTGCATCCGCTGCTAGAAAACTGGCTGGAACTATCCACGCTTATTATAAAAAAGCTCAAAAAACTGAAAACTAGTGCCATGAGTAACTTTTTGCCTTTTTCTCCATTCCCCACATTTTTGTGAATTCCCACTGTCTCATCCTCTGCACCTCACCAGGACCTTTCTTAGGGAGCATCAGGGTGTTGCTATTGCTTCAGTCCTGACATTCATTTCATAAAGCAACCAATTTGGATGATGGAGTCCAAAAGCTTATAATCCTCCAGACTCAGGGCAAAAGTAATGAGCTGTCGAACCTGAGGATGTGAGATATTAACCTTGGATACTGTGTCAAGAATGGGCATGCACAGTGCAGCAGTACCTTGCCCCTGAGGGGACCCTCAGATCTCAGAGGGAGGGCAAGAACTGTTCTGTTTCTGCTGAACAAGCTACACCATCTGCTATGTCACCCCCTCTGAGTTGCAAGTAGCTTCCTGTCTCTTCAGGAGCCTCCAGGAAACTGGAGTGGGAATCCAGGAACAGTGGCTGCCTGCTGAACAGTGGACAGCTGCTCGGGTGTTTTGTTCCTCAGGGGCACACCAGGGTTAAGTATGCTGTTGGGAAGCGTTTGATCACCTCAGCTGCCCACAGTAGTCCAGAGAATACGCTTGGCAGATTGGCTGTGCAAGATGTGGTGAGATGTCCACCCGAGAGCCTGAGTAGCTCAGCATGTGGGAGCAAGTAGCAAGATGTGTTAGTCAATGTCTGGTAGATCCATACCAGATACCAGCCTCCAGCTCTGTCATGCTGAGATCTTCTTGTCCCTCTAGCCAGAGCTTGCCCCATGTGAAGAAGCAAGCAGGTCCCACGAGGCCTGGAAATCTTTCTCCTGTATCGGAGTACCAGGATGAGCTTAAGGGGAAATGCAGAAAATTAAGCCTGGCTGAGAGACCTACGTAGCTCAGGAGATACGGTCTCAGTTAAAACAGAAGTATCATCGTTCCCAGCTGCTGCCTTATTTTACTCCCTCAGTCAGTCAAGAATGACTAACTTGTTTTTCTTTTTCACATTTTGTTATGAGAACAAACCTTCCTCCAATAGTCTTTGTCATCAGCTGTTTTATTTGGCTTCTGTTTCAGGGGCACGTTGACTTTTTCAGTCCTTTATCAAGTATCAGTACCATTATGAACACTTTCCAGATAAATCCATCAAGCTCCTTTTCTCTTTCATGTCTCACTAACTCTGTCCCTGGAATACAACCACCCCGTTCTCTCCTCAGTCAGTTCTGGGAATGCACATTAGCACAAAATTGCATGACTTGTGCTTTTGTCACCTACCTGGTTAAATGAGGTACATGTTAGTTTAATTGCAAATCTTTGAGGGAACAGCCTTGAAGCACACACCTTGGTATGTGTAAGTTCTCAAGGTTTAATGCTCTTTATAGGCTTTCAGTAAGGCCTGTAAGAATGACTTTGAATTGACTGACAAATACATAACCTGTACAGCAAAAATAAAAGTGCTACAAAAATATTTTCTTGTTTTACTTTTAAACTGCTTGTTGGGTAAAATGGAAATATTTAATGCAAAAATCCTTCAATTCTTAGATACCTATGACGATTAAAATATATAAAGTTGAGTTTTAAAAGGCCAGATTTCCCATATGAAAAGCAGGCTCAAAGTTGGGGGATGGGGGTTGGATTATTGCTTTGTTTTGCTTTGGTTTTTGTCCTTTACTTGAAGGAAATGGATGACTTCTATGATGATTCTATACACAAAATTAGGGGCAGAAAACACATTTCAGACATCTCATGGTTTAATGTAATAGATGATATTGTACTCTGCATGATTAAGAAAAAACAACCCTAAGGTTCTTTAGTGCTTATATGGCGCTATCTATTCTGCATCAGCAAATGATTTAATCAACTGTGACTATAGCCAGACAGTAAACATATGTTACTCCTCCCTCAAGAAGCAGTAGATCTACCCTTGTTTGTTGATTCAAGCATGGTGTACACTTCAACATTATTAGCCAGTCACCCATGCTTTTAAATACAGAGAAGAAGAGGATCTATGGGTTTACAGAGAGAGCTGTGAGTACTTGCAGGGTAGACAAGAAAAGACCTGAAGAAGCAAGGTGGCAATTACCCACCTGAGAATGGGAATTATTTTCCAGCCTGTAACTATACTGCTAGATTTTCACAAGAACACTCTTGGCAAGAAAGCGGTGCCTTGTTTTGCTCCCAGAAGCACAGGCTGCTGCAAACGACCCTGTGGGGCAATGAAGCCATTGATACACTGATGCTGTAACATCATTTTCTGGGGAGTCGCTTGCTTGAGGGCATGTTTCACAGCATGGCACTACAAAGCAGTGGTTACTTTTGGTGATATGAGTATTACATATAAATACACTCAGCATGTAACAAACTAACCACAAAGATGATAGACGTGTTTGTTCTTTAATATTTTTTTGCTTTTCTTCCTTATATTTCTCCAATGCACTGAGGTGCTTGATGGTCCCCTTATTACACGATTTGTATTCCTTTCTCACACTCTTCTAAACACACTGTCACTTAATTGGCGGCCAACAGTAGGATTTTCCAGGGCTGAAACACCTAACTCACATTGACTATAGGCTATAGCCCTGCAGTGAACTCCATGTCCCTCACTTGATACCAGCACTCCTGGCGCTCAAGGTCATGCTAAAAGTTGTGGGGGTCTTATGTCTCACTAAATACTGGGAGCACCCAATCTGCCCTCTCTTCTACAGTACTTTCAGTAGCAGTGTCTTCACCCGCTTGTTCTTTGAACCATAAAGGGAGGCTTTTTCTCACAATTTCCCTGAGAAACAAGGAGAGGAAGTTGTTAAAACTGAACCCCCAACACCAACGAAGTATCAGGCTGACAAGCCCTGTTAAATCCCAGTTGGTGCACCATTTCAGAGTTACCATTTTCCCTCTCTCCACCTCAGTGGGCCTGCCAAAGCTCGGTTTCCCCTTTGTCAGAGACTGGAAGAGCAGCCATAGTCCTGTACCTGTGAAATGTGACCCTCAGTAACACCCCCCTCAGAGGTACTCAGTCCTGCACTGTGATTCTTCTGCTGGCTCTGGTGAAGGACCAGGCAGCAGCTCCGTTACCCTGGTGCCATCTCAACGAGTGCTCTGTATACCACATACCAGGAGGATTTCCTGGGTTGCTATTTTGGCCTAGCCTTTAAAGTGAAGCTTGTCAGCCTCACTTCAATCCCTGGGAAGGTAATGGAGCAAATCCTCCTGAAAATCATCTCCAAGGATATTAAGAACAAGAAGGTGATTGAGAGTAGACAGCATGGATTTACAAAGGCTAAATCATGCTTGACCAACCTAATAGCCTTCTGTGATGAAATTACTAGCCTAGTGAATGAATGGAGAGCAATGGATATTGTTTATCTTGAATTCAGCATTGATTTCAACATTGGACACTGTCTCCTGTAGCATCCTCACAGACAAATTGATGAGGTACAGACTAAATAAATGGATGGTGAAGTGAACTGAAAATAACTGCTGCCCTCAAAAGGCGGTGATCAACAGCACAAAGTCCAGCTTGAAGCCAGTCACTGGTGGTATACCCCAGGGGTCAATACTGTGATGAATATATTTTAACATCTCTATTAGTGACCTGGATGATGAGACAGAGTACACCCTCAGCAGCTTTGCAGGTGATACAAAACTTGGACGGGGGGAGTGGATGATACGCCCAATGGCTCTCCTGCCATTTAGAGAGACCTTTATGAGCTGGAGAAATGGGCCAGCAGGAACCTCATGAAGTTCATTAATGGGAAACACAAAGCCCTGTACCTGAAGAGGAATAAGCTCATGCACCAGTGCACATTGGAGGGGAACTGACTAGAAACTAACTTTGTGAGAAAAGACCCAGAGGTCCTTCCTGGTGGGCACCAAGCCAGCAATGCATCCTGACACCAAAGAAGGCCAGCAGCAACCTGGGCTATATCAGGAAGTGTCACCAGTGGATCATGGGGGGTCATCCTTCCCTTCTACTCAGCCCTGCCCTGGTGAGACAGGGTGCTGGAAAGAGTTTAGTCTAGAGTGCTGAGTCCATTCCTGGGGTCTCCAGTACAAGAGGGACATAGAGATACTAGAATAGGTCCAGTGAGTAAAGGCTGAGATAGCTGGGACTCTTTGGCCTGGAGAAGAGAAGACTCAGGAGATCTTATCAGTGTGTACAAATATATGATGGAAGTAAGGAAGACAGAGCAAGGCTCTTTTCAGTGGTGCCCAGTGACAGGACAGGAGGTAATGGGCACAAACTGGAGATTCCTTCTGAACATAAGAAAACACATAATTTTTAATGTCAGGGTAGCCATCAATGCACGGGCACAGGTTGCCCAGAGAGGTTGTAAAGCCTCCATCCTTGGAGATACTCAAAACCTGACTGGACATGGCCCTGAGAAACCTGCTGTAGGTGACCCTGCTCTGAGCAGGGGGTTGGACTAGAAGATCTCTGGAGACCCCTTCCTACCCCAACTGTTCATAGAATCATAGAACAGTTTAGGTTGGAAGGGACCTTACAGATCATCCAGTTCCAACCTCCTTGTCATGGGCAAGGACACCTCCCACTAGACCTGGTTGCTCAAAGTCCCATCCAACCTGGCCTTGAACACTGCCAGGGATGGGGCTCTCCACAACTTCCCTGGGCAACCTGTTCCTGTCTCACCACCCTCAGAGTGAAAAATTTCTTCCTAATATCTGTTCTAAATCTACCCTCTTCCAGCTTGAAACTGTTACCCCTCGTCCTATCACTACATGCCCTTGTAAAAAGTCCCTCTCCAGCTTTCCTGTAGGCCCTCTTCAGACACTGGAAAGTTGCTGTAAGGTCTCCCCGGACTCTTCTTTTCTTCGGGCTGAACAACCCCAGCTCTCTCAGCCTGTCCTTATAGGAGAGGTGCTTTAACCCTCTGATCATCTTTGTAATCCTCCTCTGAACGTGCTCCAACAGGTCCATATCCTTCTTACGTTGAGGGCTCCAGAGCTGGACACAGTATTCCAGGTGGGGCTCACAAGAGCGGAGTAGAGGGGCAGAATCGCCTTCCTCGTCCTGCCAGCCATGGTATGATTGGTTTTGATTTGAGGAGCTAGAACATCTGTTCTGCTTTGAATAAGCCATATCTGCTCTCCTGTGACAGCTGTAGAACTTGTCCAGGTATGCTGAAACAGCCATGAGTGGTTGAAGAACATTTGAGTGAAAAGTGTGGAGCCTATAAAGATTATCTACTTGCAGGGTTACACCTAAGTGTCTCACTTGAACTTTTATCTCTCTTTAGGCACATCCTTTGGCAGTAGCTTTTTATCCTCTTCATTCTGAAAAAGTAGGAGGCACTTTGTGAAATCCCTAGTTTGCCAGCTGATGATGGCAAGTTTGTATCTCAGGAGCGGAAGAGGAGTCTGTAAGGCTGCAGAAATTAGCGTCATTCCCAGGATCAGAGCTGGCAGCTGGGCTGCAGGAGTCTGTGCTGGAGCAGCAGCTGCTACCCATCCATACCAAGTGTTTAGAGTCCTTGGGTCCCTGTGTCTCTGTAAATATAACTCTGCCAACCCTTCTTCTGACTCTGCTGCTTTCCATATTTGTTACGTGGTAGTGCAGAGACTCTTTCACCAGTTCTTCTGGGAAGCTCAAGCAATCCATAGTGTCACTACAAGGGCTTCAACAGTGCAGTATTGACTTTTTGTAGTACTAAGAAGTTTCATCCAGAAGTGTTGATGGCCACCTTAATGACTTTGAATCTTTTGGTTGTTCAACCAAGTCTTGCCCCTGAGTTACACATTACTTTTCTCCAATGTCTTTCCTACAAATGAACAGCAAATGGCTCTGATCTAAGGCATTTAGTATATGGCCAGCTAAGATTTGCTCTCTCAATGCCTAGTGAAAATGATGATAGATAAATCTCCAGCCACTTGGAATAATTGAACCCTTACATGGCAGTTAAATACCTTACCAAAATGTTAGATAATGTTAATCAATATCAAGTAAGAATAAAAACTGCGGTTTGAATGACATTCAGAATGCTCTATCACAGTCAGGGAAGAAAGGGGAAAATATGTAATAAACAATTTCCCCCTTAAACAGAAAGATTAGTTGTACTGTTAAGCAAAACTCTGTGTGCCAGAATGACTCATTCCTTTCTATTGTTAAGAACACATTAATCATTGCAGATACTGGATTTTTGGGGAGTCTAATTAGCAAGTAGATGATGTTTTCAATGCATTTTCTTCAAAGTCCCATTGCTTTCCTTCCTACCTTTTCAACTGTATACATACATTTTTCAGTGCAATATGGTATACAGTATTAAATCAGATAAAGTGTAGATGACAGTCACAGCTGGTTATTAATATTGATGTTCACCTAATTAAACATTATAACCCTGAGGTGTTAATTTATAGTGTCTTCAGTAAAAATCTAACAGATTTGAATGTATTATCTGCATGATAGAAATAAATCATCCTGGCAACAGTTCTGTAGCACTTAGTCATTTGAGGAAACTAATTTTCTTAAAAATACATAGTTTTACACCAATTAATTAACTTTATACCTTTGAATTGAAAAAGCATTCTTCTTTCTGTGTTGTTGTGGTACTTCACTGTAGAAATCAGATACTTTTATGGTTGATGGTTAGTCGGAAATTCTGCAGTTTACAAATTACAAATATCAGATCCCAGAAATTATTTAGCACTTTGTCATTAGCAAGTTTCATATCTGATGTTAGATAATCCATATGTTTGTAGGAATATTTTTCCCCTATCTTTTATTTCCTTCTCTGTAATACCAGATGTCAGCTCTTCTGTAACCGGTCATTTACCAGGTCTATTCACATAGCCTAAAACTAGGCATAACCTATTATATCTGAAATGTAATGCAGTGCAACTAAATAAAATGCTTTTTCGTTGGGAACAGTAGATTGAGAATGCTGCATGTCATGATGCAACAGTTTTTATTTTTAATCAAAAGGTTGAGACTGGCAGTTCAGATTCAAGCTAAACATATTTCATTCAGCCTCCATTCCCTGGCGTAACACAACTAAGTCAATAGCAATGTTCTAACCCATCTCCCTCCTCCTCTTCCTACGAATCAATCGTGTTTGTTCATTTATCACCTTCTGGATCATATTTCATTTCTATTTTGGGGCATCAAATGTGATACAGAATAGCTGCTACCTATTTGTTGTAAATTGCTTCTTGCTGCAGATTCTTATTCCTTTGCTGTGTAATTCATATCAGTTTTAATCTCAGCGTCTAATAACACATCAGAGCTTTTCAAAGACACTAGACCAAATGTGTAGTCCGCCTCAGGAGTCTGGCTGGGATCTGATCCTCTTAAATGCCATCTAAATACAGACAGCAGTTGAGTCCATCTTCTTTCCAGAATCATCTGTCTAAGAAAGATTTACATTCATTATGCATTTTCCTGTTTGGCCTGAAAGTTTAGAAGTGCCCCCGGAGGTGGGTGACCCCAATGATCTGTTGTGATCATTTTTAGGTAGGCAAGCACTTGAAATCTCCTTTTGTTCCCTAAGAGAGCAGAAAAATTACATGAGCAGGAGTATAATTAGCTTTACCTGCCAGTGGCAGGAGATTGCAGTTATGGAGATTTGACAGCAAGGACTTCTGTCCCTGCTTGCAAGGCGAGACACCTAAGGTGATTTTTTTTCCGACCAATGGTAATCTAATGCATTTTAATGCAGATGGCTCTGGAAGGCTGGGTCTGTCTTCTTCTAACAAACATAACAACTAAGATACAGTCAGACTGCTTTTATCTGACTTGCTGACATTATGAACACACGGAAGATACCAAGGCTGAAGATTAACGAGGATTCTAAGCAACTTATCAATCAGTTGAATATTTAGTTTGCAGAAATCATATTTAAGGAATTTTTGAACCAAAATTCCAGGTGCAGGAGAAATAGAATGGCAAGGAAAATACCTAAATGACCACTTTTTTTTTATATAAAAATTTTTTTTTTTTTTTTTTCTGTAGAGGAAAAAAAGATAAAACAAAACCATAAAATTAATTCCCATTTCTCTGTTATAAAATAATATAAAAAATAGCCTTCTCATGAGTATTTTCCCCACACATACGCTATTCTGAGACTGAATATGTTGTCTCAGTAGTGTCATTGTCAATCTGAAAATTCAATACAGAACCAGTTCAACTCATGGACCTATGAGTCAGACCATATGTTAGCTAAAATAAACCCAAGTTGAATATTGAGTTTAGACACTATGATGTTGAGCATTACAATCTCCATCTTGAAAGTGTCTGGTTCTAGAATGGAACGATTTCAGCATCTTGTTTTTCATTTTTATAGTTTGGTACATCCAGGCACCTTGAAAGAAGCTCCAAAAAACTCCATACATGTTTAGGAAAGAGAAACCTAAATGTGAGACAATGTTTAAAGCTTTTTTAATGAGAAGTACCAGGCATATGGCCTAAATATAGACTCTTACAACAATTTAGAGGCACCACGCTCTCACTGGTATTTGTAGCTTTGAGCCATCCTCTGAAGGAAGGTCTCCCGCTCCTTTCAAAAATCCTTTCCCAAACAGAGGAGGAACCTGTCTTTCCCTTTGAGACCCAGCAGCAAAGTGTTCTTTCCCCTTACAAACAAAGATTGAGTATCCCAGTATTTTTTTTTTTTCATTATATGACGAGAAAAAAGAATGCATTCCCATGCCCAAGGGCTGCCTCTCCTCCAGAGTTATCTCCATCAGGAAGAGAAAGGCTCTTCCTGTGCTTATTCAAAGTGTGACAACTGGTGCTTCTCCTCCTCCTCCTCCTTCACTCCAAAACACGCCCACAGCTGCATAGTCGCCCACGGACACAGCTGCACACCAGAAGTTAAACCCCAGGCTTGTGGTTAGGGCAGCTTTGAGAGGGAGCGAGGAGGTGCTGGGTCTGAAGCCCCTCAGCAGGTGGTAGAAGAAAATCTAATACCTACTCTGCTGTTGTATTAAGCGCTTCCTCAGATTTTGTTTTCTTTTTCTCTTTTGAAGAGGCAGCTCCCACTTCATTTTGTAAAGATCACAGATTTGCACTGCTATGCTGATAACCTCTATAAGAATCAGTCCCTCAGGAAACCTACGCCCTAGGATGACTGGCAAATGAAACCTAATTTAACTTAGTGCTGCTGTTTTTGACCTGCTAAGGTAAAGGTATACCTTGGCACACCACTGACTCTTTGGCATCAGGGAAATTAAATATTGGAAAGAGGTGCATAGAAAACATAAATTCCTCCAGGGCATTTTGGACACTGAACGCTTATATTCAGGATTACTGTTTGGGATTTAGAGACTTAGTTCCCAGTTTAGGCCAATAATCATATTTTGGATGTAGCCCATTGAGTCTTTTCTACACACAATACCTTGAATTGAAAGGAAGCCTAACACTACTTAAGGCTTCTGAGAGGATTGCTGTCAAGTCACAGAGAATAGATAGCAAAAACATTTTTTACTCCTCTGAGAACTTCGTTGCTTTGTGAACAACACAACATTTTCAGTAGATGAGTGCTGAAATGATAGGGACAAGATATTGATAGTTCAGAAAATGAATCCAGAGCAGTGACCAGCTAAACAATCAAAAGATGGTTTCAGGAGCCTGGAGTTCATTCTCTCTGTCAAAGTGGCAAGCAGCTCCCTGTACAAAGAATGGGGATTACAGCATATTCTCTTATCTGTCAATGTATGGGAGGAGGAGGCTTTCGCAAAGACATTTTTAGTAAGCCCACCAGGACAGAATTACAATTACCCATTGTGGGCAGATCAAATGAGAAAACCGTCACTGATGCAGTGTTTTCGCTGTGGCAGCACTTGGGATCTAGACAGCAATTCTAAATGCAGAGAGCCTTAACTGAGTGAGCTCAATTACAACTTCTATGCATTTCCTTGATTACATTAGGCATCAAAATACACAGAATAACATTTTATAAAAGCTGATTTTCAGGAGAAGACAAGGAAGAGGCAGGAAAAAAACAGTGTCCTCTTCAGGAGAAAGCTAGAAATCATTGTCTCAGAGTTGAAAGCCAGAATATCACAGGTAATTTTTATGTTTGTTTTACATATTTTTATAAATAGACCTCAAATAAAGCAGAAAATTCACGTCAAAGCAGATAACCATTCTATTCACCCCCAACAGACTTTTTTCTTTTCTTTGAGACTGGTAAATTTATGATTTAAAAATACTATGACAGGCTGGGATGCTGCTGCTAATGGGGAGAGAGGGAGCGATGTGACGTAGAGGCAACATTGCACTGGTTACTAACAAAGAAGCAATAGACTTCTTAAAAGAAGACACTGAGACAGAATTATGCTTTTTGTTAGGGATAAAAAGTGCTCCTGTTTGCTTAAAGAGCTTATCTTCAGATGAAATCCCGGAAAAAAAGTCTGTTGTTGCCAAAAATAATGAGTAAATTTTACTGTGGGATTCACTACTAGATGTGCTAGGACTGAAAATCACTTGTGGAAGCATTTCTGTCTTTACCAATCTGTGAAGAACTGTAACTGTGGTCACTCTGTACATGACTACCAGACAGATTGGCTCGAGTAATCTTGGCTGTAAAGACTTTGACCCGAAACAATGCATATTAATGTCAGCCTACCTGGCCCTGTCATAAGAACTTTTTCTTCGATTTGTGGTGACCTGGACAGACTCTAAGGCAGACGAGCTGGTCGTGAGTGAAACTCTTTCCAGTAAGCCATGAAGCAGAAAACCTGTCCAGTTCCCTCCTTTTCATATAATGCCAATTTCTTCTGTATTTACGCACTCTCACATGTCATAGGAGCAGTGGAAGGCACGTTCTGGGACTCTTAAAAGTCATGTCCAAAACATAGATAAATTAATGAGCTTATGCAATAATGTTTTGATTGAGAGTTTAACCTTTAATGCACCTTGTAAATAGCCTTTCACTTTCTCTGTAGAGGCTGTAAAATGCTGGGTTTTATCCCCACATATTAAAAAAAAAATTAAAATGTGAAACCTTCAATATTTTCTCTCTAGGCTTCTAATGGCTGTCTAAGGCTGAACTGCAACTTGGACACCCAAGCAACAGAGTTAGCATAGGTTTAGTATCTAAACCCCCAAGTTCTTAACACTAATTAATTGAGAGAATCACACCTCCCTTGCTTGAGAGACAACACACGGCAACCCAACCCCTCCTAAAGCCCTCTCCCCACCACCTTCCATGGCCACCTTCTGTCAGCCTCCCTACAGATAGCAGGCAAATCCTTTGATGGGCTTTTGACATGCCAGGCCTGTATCTTGTACAACACTCAGTGAAATGTCTCTGCAGGAGAAGTGGTTACTACTAGCTTGGAAGAAGTTGTACTCCCACAGCAATGTCATCTCTCCTGGCATCAGTGTTTTAAAACAACAGTGCCTGTTCTTATTACATATATTTTACAAAGCTCTATAGAACCAAAGCAAAACGTAGCTCAATCTCTAAAATAACTGTCTCAAAGGTATTTTAAATCCCAAATTGAATAAATAGAGATCAACGAGGCATTCCGAGAAATGTAACACTGAAAGGAGGGCAGGGGTTCAAACAAAACCTACCTATGTAATAGTGAGTCACCAGCTCCGATGGTCTTACACAAAACTGTGTAAGAGAGAGAGATTTTCTGCTAGTAACAAAATAATTCAGCTAGGAAATTCTGGTCATTGTAACAGCATGCAATCTAACCTGCAAGACTAGGTTCTTGAGACAGGAACTCTCTTTCTCTGCATATATACAGCTCCTAACATAAAAGTATTTCTGTTCAGATTCAGGCCTTTGCCCTTTGTCAAAATATAGGTAACAAGCAAAACTGAAATTACTGGTTTTACTCCCTTGGGGTAATCTTTACCTCTTGGCTGGTCTAATCAGTGCTGGGAACTTGTTCAGATGGTTCTAGTCAAGACCTGCTGCATATTAGAAAAGTCTGCAACAGTCTTTCATGGTTTATCCTTTACAGCTACTGCAGTCACGCAAAATGTCATTGGCCTCTGCTGACCCTAGTTTTTAGTAAAACAATGAGCATAATGCATTGCCTAATATGCTAAAGTGTTTTGCAAAGTCCCAGGTCACTTACCATAAATCTGTGCCCCAGCTCCATTTGTAATTCTCCTGGGTGTTTTCAGGTCAACCTGTTGCCATCTTGAGTAGTGGCTGTATAAAATAGGTCAAGTGGTTAATATTCTAATGAATCCATTGCAAATAAGTCAGCCCTATAATAGACCTCTGCAAAGGTCCACTTGTCAGTAGAAAACAAAAATTATTCAAGGTAAGAAAGATTTTTGCTGTAGTAGATCTCAGAATATCCTTTCTTATTGGGTTTGCAGTAGTGCTTTCACCCCAAGGTAAGGAGAGACTTTCTTTTGAAACAGATTAGTGTCAAAGAGAAAATTATATGAAGACAAAACAATTTTCAGAAATCTACAGGAATTCAAAATGTCATTTCTAAGAATAACATAGGCAGTTAGATAGCTACCATGGTGTACACCTGTGCAGTACAGTTTGTTCTATAGTATGTGTGCAATAAGTGTGAGGAGAGTCCTCTCCAAAATTTGTCTGGTGGCACTTAGTGCTTCAGGATGGAAGGAACCCTTGAAGACTTTCAGAACAGGAAAGCAGTTCTCTGAAGATCTACAGAAGGATTTTATCAGAAACCTTCACTGCCAGTAGGGAAGCGAAAAATAACAAAAGTTCAGAAAATGTCTAAGAAGAAGCACTATAGGGTATTGCTCAGCCAGAGATGGTACCTTTGTGTTCTGAAGAAAAAAAAAGGTCTTTGAACAAAGAGTTACGAAGTAGTTTGTTGACACCTGCAAAGAGACCCAATGGGGTGGCATTAGAAATCTGTCATGTCCAGTGACTCCTTGTGAGAATCCCTCCACCTATCTCTTAACCATGCAGAGACAAGTAACATAAATTGGACTAGTATAAACAGTAAACAGTGAAATTAGGGTGATATCTCATTAGGAAGCCCCAAACCAACTGTGTAAATATAAGTAATCGGAACGTAAATCATAGTGAAACAGTGTATGTATAAATACCCAAATTTTCAGAGGATCTTCCAACCCAGAGTATGTTGCTAATCCAATTACAAGAAACTGATTGCCAATCCGACTCGAGAATGTCAGGATTACTGCTCCATTAAATCTAATGGCTCCCTGAAGCAGGAAATGAGGTGGGTTAACAACTATTAAATTTTGGTATTCCAATCAAAAATGTAGTGACATCACCCTGCCCACATCAAAAACTATTAGAAATGTGATTATGATGAGAATCTGTACTGTACAGCAATGAAGTTCAGAGAGAAACACCAGGGATTTAATATGTGGATCTCTGAAAAAATTCCTTTCTCCAGAAGATTTCTTGGCATAACAAGTTAACAGGTGTGTTGTAAATAGTCTAATAAATTTGTTCCCATTACAACTGAAAAAGTACATTTTTCCCTATTACAAGGAAGGCAGGAAATCACTTCTGAAAGAGTGAAGTGCAAAAGGTGTGTTTTTTCTCTGTGACTTTATTTTTAGCGCTTACTCTTATTGTGAATGATAGATTCTCACTTCAGTCGAAGTCCTGAAAATAATTAGAGAAAAGGTGTACTATAATTACTGTTCAGCATGAAAGTACCGAAATAGTGCACGCACAAGTTGACATGGTACAGAGTGTATGGTGAATACCTTTTCTGACACCATCAAGTCCTGTGTTATTCTAGTTTTGTGCCAGTGTAGTTCCACTAAGACCAGTGGACTTAAGCGCAACAAAATACACAGGAAGAAGGAATTAAAGGCACCACAGTGCATGTGCAACATAACACAGTCTTTAAAGTCTCCTTGTAAAGAGTTGGAAATGCCTGGCGTTAGACAAATCAGACATTAAGTAATTGTCCTAATTGACATAAAAGGCCCTGTTCTGTGCTAAACAACAAAATTACCCCCTCTCTCCTTTCATCCCTGAGAAGAGTTCATTCCAGCTGCCCAAGCAATTTTTTATCACTCTTACCTACAACACACTTACAGCTCTCCACCACCATAGATTTTCTCCCTGTTGTCCCACATTCCTGCTTCATATTCCCACCTGGAAATACAGATGGCAGAATGACCTCCAGTGTTGCCAAATGTGGAGGGGATCAGGTATGGCAGCGTCACTGTCAGTCATTTGCCCTGAGTTCTCCTCTGATTTCTAGCATAGATTTTAACACCTTTTTTTTTTTTTTTGGGTAAAGCATTTC
This sequence comes from Burhinus oedicnemus, assembly GCA_008921705.1. Lineage (NCBI taxonomy): Eukaryota > Metazoa > Chordata > Aves > Charadriiformes > Burhinidae > Burhinus > Burhinus oedicnemus. The sequence continues at coordinate 72,560 of VFFE01007568.1, forward strand.
CTTCCTTTGGGCCTCTTCCTTGCTCTGGAGGAGCCACTCTTTCATGACATGTATGATGGTATTGGGGGAATCAGGGTATTCTGTGCTACAGCAGTGACAGAAATAATTCTGAAGGACAGGTGTGACCTGAGACATTAAATAGTGGGCAGATGCAGGCAAATTGCCTCAGTAAGCACTGTGATTGTGTATGATCCTTTCCACCTGCTAATGAATATGCATGTAGAAAATAAGAAACTAATTTTTTTAAACTCTGTTGAGTTTGCACTGGTAGTGAATAAATCAGGATGATAAAATGTGAAGTCATCCATATTTAAGATTTAACAGAAAAGGACAGTTATAATCTGCCCGGGAATAAATATAGGTTCAGAACTAGAAAGTTCCTGAGCGTCAGAGGAAGGAGATCTGTAACACTTAGTAAGCATTCATGTCTGGGACAGGGGAAAAGGTAGTTTTCAGGTAAGTGTACAGATGGGACACAGTTGTCTGAGGCCATAATTTCCAGAATGTCAATGATTCTGGTGCTTCTTTTCAATCCCACAGACTGCTTTGGCAGGCTGAAAAGAACCGTGAGTAATTAGCACCAAAAAGAAATTAATCTGAGAAGACAAAGTCTATCATCAAAGGATAACATGGTAAGGAAAAAGACAAGGCTGATGATAAACCTGTAATGGGAACTGGCAGAAGAGAACCTCCACAGCTGTAAATTTTGGCATAATCTTGGGCATTATTAAAACAGAGTCAGCCTGTGGTATGTTAAGAAATTTGCTTCTCTTAGATTTCCTAGAATAAGGATCATAAATAGCTGAGATAACCAAATTAATAAATAACATAGTTGTATACATTGTCAGCTACTATGTAATCCTGGACATGAATAAAACTCTGGTACTTAAATGTCAACCCGCTCGTAACAGCAGCTCTGTTTCTGCCACTCAGCATATCATGTAGTGCACAAGTTCTGGCAGTACTCAGTTGTGAAATAAACCCTGTTAGATCTTCAAACTCAATATTCCCTTGATTACTGCACAGGTGGACTCATATTCAGAGCAGTTTTCACACCAGCACAACCAGATCAAGCCTTTTACAAAACACAGAAGTCCTGGTTGCTATGTGATGTGTACCCTCCTCCCAGCTGTATACCTGAATCATTTAATGTATGGATTTACTTGTTACCATGGCTGGCTTGAAACAAAAGGCTGAAATCCACATATATCTGTGTCCTGGATTATTCTGGTTTCCATAGCTCTCTCTTTTATTTAAATATTTAACAGTTGTTGCATTTAAATATTATTTTTACTCGGCAATATGAATATCCCTAAATCTACTGGCAAAAACAATTGTATAAAACAGGGAGGCAAAAGTTCCAAAAGACCATTACCTTTAAGAATGAGGATTTAATGTTCCTCTTTTTTTCTTTTCTTTTTGCTTTTTTGTCCCTCAAACCAGGACATTCTCCTGCACTGTCTTTCTGATGTCCCTTCCCCTCATTTGGATCTTGGTTTCAGAGAAGGATACGGAGCCAAATTTCCTACCCTGTACATCAGGACTGTGTCTTGCTGTAGCTAGAATTTGAGCTGCAATATTACAGTGGTTTTGCTGTGTAACTTCAGGCTGGCAAAGAGTACACAGCGGCTGTCATTGCTAAAATCAGTGATTCACTGTGAAGATCAAAAATGACTTCTCCTTTGACTCAGGATCTTAGTTCACCCACACAGCCCAGTGTGAAATAGTGTAAAGATGCTTTTGCCCTAAATCCATCCAACCAAAGTCTACAACCAAAAGTGATATTGTTGTACAAAGTGATTCTTCAGTAGGGATAATGAACCAAGCTAATTCAACTGCATTGCCTTTGGGAAAAAGTAGCTTGCTTTGACGTGATCAGTCAAAATAATCTGTGGGATCTCTACCCAGTACCTCATTATTTCCTGCGAGCTGCTTCTAGTATATTTTAGCCACTGAGTTGATTTACAGTCAGACTAAAAGTAGGATTTAAGAGCCTTGAAATAGGTAAGCCCTTGAGGGCAATCAAGGATGCTTGTTTTCCAGCTTTGGAACCTCCACCATCCACATTTGTTGGGCATTTGCCTACTCATCTCAAAGGTCTTTAGGTGAGCCTGAGCCTCAGGAGCTTGCACTGGGCATGTCGTTGCTTCTCACCCACTAAAAATTCTGCTGTGATCCAGTCTTAATCTGACCTACACCGCACCCACAGCTTCACCCTTCCTGAAGTTAAAACTTTCCTGGATTTAAGATGAATGGTTGGTGTGGAGTAGAAGCACCATGGCGTGCAAATAAATTTTGTCTTAACACACAACTGACTGCAAAACAAAAATGGCAAAGTGCTGGGAATAGCTGCCAGGACCCTTATTTTCCTCTTGCTCCTAAACAAGTGGCCTAGCTACCTTGTTGGGATGAGGTTCGCTGGTACCTGTTGCTTGACTGGCCTCATAAGGGTCATGTTACACGCATCGCCTTTTTCTCTGTGAGGAGGAAAGCTGGGGAGAGAGCATGCACTCATGCTGGAGGCTAGAGCTGCCTTCTGGGTGATGGCAGGTGTTTGCTCACCACACTGAGGGGATGCCCTGATCTCTGGGATGGAGGGATTCCCAGTTCTGGCCAACTGCTTTAATCCATGAGGTCAGTACTGAAAATGCAGCATCACTCTTTTCATTTCATAGGTCTCTTCAGAAAAGGCTGGGCAGACTGGATTAGCAATTTCCTATTCATCCCGTAAGCTCTTGGTGGAAGACAGGTTCATGATTTAAATGCCCTTGATCTCTCTAGAGAGGCACTGCTCCCAAAACAGCTAAAGCAGACAAGGAGGTCGCCAAAGCAGGAATTTCTACCTCAGGCCTATGAAAGAGTCCCCTTTGTGCAGGAAACACAGATGGTCAACATGGCAAGTTAAGGAGATCCCTCACTGGTTGTCCAGGGATGCAAGTTTTGTTAAAACAGAATTTAAACTAGGCATCTAAATAAGACAGGCTTGCTCTTAATCTAAGTTTGTATCCTTATGAAATATTAAGCATAACATGAGCATACGGTAGATCTATTTTTAATTCCCACGTCTGCGCAGGTTTGCTTCTATTGAGTCATAGCTAATTAAAATAGCTTTGCTGTTCACCTTCAAATAACATGACTTATTTATTTATATATTTATTTAAGCAAACAAATCATTTCAGCTTTCAAAAAAACCCACCCAATATCTTTTGAAAAATTGGACACGAGGAAATAGAGCTCTGCATGTTCATTTAATGATCTAAACATTACTCAGAGAAAGTCTAATAGTCTGGTGAACCACTGGTTAATTTTTATTATCTGGAGAGGAGGAAGGAGGAAATTTTCAGCATCAATATTTAAAATGAAACTATTGACCTGAACACCTGTTCCACTTTTTTTAAATTTTTTTTATTTTATTTCGAGAGTACTAATTTTCTGTGCATGGCGGAACTTGGAACAGATGCAGCGAAGCAGAAGTTAGAAGAATCTGTTTGCTCTGATTGCTGGCCAGAGGGCAATGAAGGGCTACAGAGCAATGCTGAGGGCAAATGAAAAGCTCTTTCAGCCTGATCAAAGTCTGCAAACCACACAACTTTTCTTTCCTGCTTATTTGTTTGTTTTTTCCAAAGACCTGAACATATCAACATGTTTTCAAAATTTCTGGTTTTAACAGAGAGTCAGTGAAAGGTCAGGTCTATTTTAAGCACATGTGCATTTTATGTAAAGAGTAGAACAGTGCATGTGCAGATGAAATAAATGATGTCATAACAAGCTACCTAGCTCACATGCAGGTATAAAGAATGAAACTGTTAAGTGTTGTATTAAACAGCTTCATGGAAGTTTGCGTGTATAATTTCTTTAATTTACATTTTTATAATCACTCATTATAACGGTACAGATTTTGCCTTCTAACTCAGCATTCCAAAGTGCACTGCAAACATTTCGTGAATTAAATTTTGTAACAGCACTGTAAGGTGGGAAACCACAAACAGCACTATATTTATGGTTGACAGAAACCAAAACAAAAAGAACAATTTTGCTAGCTCTTCTGAGTTTTTCATGTCTCAGATTACTTGGTATTTTTCTTTAAAAAACCTTATGAGCTTCCCATGGGCCATTTGCTTGGTGATGAACCCGTCCCAGGAGCTTCTCCCTCTGATCCTGCCAATGCACAGACTAGTGTCCTCAGCTATGCTGGTGCAGCTGTTAATGGGGATGCACTGTGAACTCAGGATGGTGAAATTACCTGGATTTAAAATGGTCCTGATACATGTTTCCTCCCTAAATTGTTATCATAAAATGGATTATATTCCTAGCCCAGTGACCCTGTGTTGGTGTTGATGCAGATGAAGGGAAGTGAATCACAGGGAAGGGACAGGACTAGGCAGACAGAGGAGGACCTCTAACAAGCTGTATGGGACTGCATACCATGGCTTTCTACTAGCTTGCTTTCTTAAAAGGCACAAGTAAGCAGGTAAAACCTGGATTTTGAGGGGGAATGGAGGGTTATGTGAGTGCCTATGTTTTATGCAATGGATTCCAGTGAATAAGGAAACCTAACTGAGCTCCAACGTTACATTTCTCTCACAGCCAGGGAAAGAAACTGGACTACTAGGATAAATACACAGTTAAAGCTTTGTTCAGACTTTCACATATCCTGGGGGTGAATTGCGGTGTACTCTTTAGTAATGCATACTGTCCCCGTGCTTCCAGGTCCTCAGCAGTACATACTTTATACACTGCAGGGGAAAGGATGATTTAATGTTGTCACAGTACACTGAGTATCTCTGGTATACGTGATTGTGTAGAATAGCCTCTACTTTGGCTCTGGAAAGAGCTTTCATCATGCAGTAAATAGCCACAGGTAAATAAGTGGGAATGATCACCACTTTCCTAAGAAGAGGAGAAAGAGAGAAAAAGGGTGAAGCTGTGGCTGTACTGAAACTGAGCACAGGCATGCTATTAAGTTGAAAGGACCCAGGATTTCAACCAAGAAATCAAAAGGCCTCTTACTTCTTCCAGAACAGAGCAAAGCCAGCGTGAGGGAAAATGTGAATCATTTAAAAGAAGTAGTCAAAGAGGTCTCATCAAGGTTCTTAAAAAATACATGGTCTGAAAAGTAGATTATAAGCAGAATATTAGATAATAGTAGAAAAAACAGGTCAGAATTACAGCCAAAGACACTCATTTGCTTACTCATAAATATTATTGAGACCTGACAGGAAACTTTGAAGATTTTTTTTTTTTTCTGGGAAGAGGGTTACTTGCAAACTCTTTTTTGAAAAAATCACAAAATGGAGCTCTGTTTAAATGTCCATTTTGAGATAGGAAAGATGAGGTTTCTGACTCAGTCTTTTACTGGAGACTTCATCCCACACCTCAGAAATGTGTCTATGGGTAAAGCCATTAAAAGTAAGTGCATAGAGTATTCTTTGTTTTGAGCAAAAAGGCTTTCTTGACATGAAATGATCAGTTCAAAGTGTTCTCACCGGCTCTCATCACTGTCACTGTTCAGGTTTGCCAGCAGCACTGAATGCTTTGCACGCAAAAGAACTTCTTGCTTGTGCTCCAGGACCTCATAATCTTAAAAGCAAGCAAACAAAAAAAAATACCCTGAGAAACTAAGACACATAAAGGAACAAAGAGAAAAGAAAAATGAAAATAGTCATGGAACAAAGAATTGTGTGCCAGGGAAGGAAAACTGGGAGAAACTGAAGAAAATTAGCTGATCAGTGGTAGACTAACATGTCATTAGCAATCCCTGAGAAGTTTTGTGTTAGATTGATAACATTAATACTTCCTAAGTCTGCAGTTTTCCTCTCCAGCTGTTTGCAGTATGTTTTCAGCGTTTTCCCTTACCTTTCTCTGACAGGCAGGCAGGGAACTAATATGCAAAGTAGACCTGAGAGACTGAATTGATTACTTTTCTGCAGGTCCAAAGGAAAAAATGGAATATTTTGGTAGAATCAGATCAGAAGATAAATATATTTGTAGGTCAGCTCAGGAACAGCTTGCCCTCCATAAAACCCAAGAAAACACAGATGGCTGCAGGCAAAGAAAGGCTGAATACCCACTTTTCCCTGAACTACTGCCAAAGGGTAGGGGGCAAACCACTATGTGGGAGGGTGAGCAAGAAGGGGCAGGATGTCAAGTAAGACTCCTTCACCTGAGGTCACTAGTTTCCATTAAGTGCACATTGGTAATTAGACACCCTATGACTAGATAGCTGTTTAATGCTCTACAGTCAACTGCTCCCATTTCTTCTGGAAGACACTAGGATATGTCACAGCAGCAAGCCAAATTACATTACATACTGCAATATGGCTTTTACTGTACATCACTGAAGGGCTGCTTTACTGCTCAGGTGCTCCACTTAGGAAAACAAGAGCACAATCTGAGAGGAGCTGAGGTTAACGGTTATGAAGACTGTTCTTGGTTCTAAACTTTAATGGATGGAAGTGGCCTTCAACGACACTTAGAGCAATAATGGCACTTAGAGTAAAACAAGTTGAAAAGAGATGGCATTGCTGCCAGAGGTTACCCTGCCTGCATTTTCACGATGAGCAGAGGAATATTTATCATCTTTGTTATCATTTTACCTTCCAGATTGGTCCCAATTCAGAGTAGGGAAGAGGAGGTGGGAAGGTGATGAGGGAGAGCAGGAGAATGACTTTAGATGTTATTTCTGACATTTCAATTGCAGCATCCACGTTATGATACGTTAATGATTTCCTTTAGCTCTTTAGACCCATAGCTTTTTGCCTTCTGAAGAACGTCAGTATTTGGAGGTGTGTCTCTTAATGTACTTGCATAACACATTTGATTACTGTTCTTATTCATTTTGTTACAATGATGTACTTGGATCTACAGAAGAAGACAACAGTGCCCACGATAGTTCATGGCAGAAAGAGCTTGTGCTTCATTTCAGAGTAGCCTTACTGTTTAAAAGCAAATTGTAAGTTGCTTAAAATCTGGCCAGGTGGCAGATGACTCTAGTTGATGGCAATAACCTGAAGCTAAACTGCTTGGTGCCCAAAGTCCAGTTGGTGACATTATAGATGGAACGTGCTGAGAAACTAAGCACTGTGGAATTGCTTGTTAAGGTAATTTGGGACGACAAGAACGTGAACTGACCTATAGCCACCTGTTTTGTGTTTCCACAGCCAAATGCTGTGTTTTTCCACTGAACTCAGAGCTGGTGGTATAAGACCTTGCTGGTAGTTTTCCACTTTATCTGTGATTTCTTTTCTGGAAGAATTAGATGGTTATAAGAAAGCTGAGGCTAGCGAACTGTCACTATGAAGCATTATGGAAATTCAATATAATAGAAAAGGAAGGAATAACAAAGAAAGTATCAATGTTGAATGAACGCCCTCCATATTTTGAAAGGTTAAGGCATGGGTAGAAAACAGCTGTTTTCTGCTCCTGAAGTTTTCTTTCAGCATTGGTGGGAAGAAGCCTTACATGCTTTAATCTTTTCAGCTTTCCTACAGAAGTTCAGGCTGGTGCAACTCTTCTTTATACTTTAGGGTTCTAAGTGTTTCTGTATTACTGCTCCCACCTTCTGTGAATCTCCAGCTTGTAACATGCCAAAATTTATCTAGTCAAGAGGGAGTTGTTTGGAAGACTATCTCTGAAAATTATATTGCTCATGTGTACCACTCATCAGTGGAGGAGTGTTATTGCAAAGAGGCGGTTATTTTACTTCTTATGTATTTAATTGTATTAGTATATAGTAATGAATTTTTTGCCTGTCAGCCCAAAAGATGCAATGCTCCCTTACTTTCAGCTGTTAGAGGAAGGAGCCTTAAGTACTCAAGTTGTCAAAAAATGTTAAACTCTATCCTTTCAAATGATTCGATGTAGGATTTATTTCAATGGAAAAAGAAAAAAGACAGAAGGGAAGCAGCTCTACACAAAGAATGACTTAGCTGTTGATGTCAGGGTTGGCACCACAATTTGAAATCAAAAAGGAAGTTGATGGAAGGGATGCATTTTTGTGAAAATTTTCATGACAAATGTTCTCATTTTTTCACCTTTTGTTGGTTATATTTTTCACAAAAGCTGGCACTGTCATAAGCCTCAGCAATTCTAACTGCAAGTGAACACACGGAACAGAGATTGCTTTCAGGAGTGGCCATTATCAGATACACGAATTTGAAGAAATACCAGTGCCATTGTCTTCAGCTGAAACATACACATTCTTCCCAAGATTTCTTTCTTTTCCTCCCAAACCCTTATATTTTCAGCTTGAATTCCATGAATTCTAGTGTTATACACTTAGCAGATGCAGTGTCTGTTTTGTTTTGGATTTGGGGTTTTTTTTGAGGCTACTTCATAATATCTGAAATTCCTGAGAGTTTTTCTCTAAAAGAATAAAGTCTTACTTGCCATTCGAAGAGACTACCTACTTCAAAGAGGGTCTGATTACACACATACAAAGACTGCACCAAAAGGGATACAACAGACAATTACAAGCCAGCTTCAGATGAGTGATGGGCCTTCGTCCTTTCTCAGGAAGGGAAAAAAGGATGTGCCTTGCTAAAAAGGATGTCCTGGGAAATCCCGGATGAGCAACCGGTGCCTCTCCTGGGGCCATTACGTTCCTGCATATATCGGTATAATGCCCATGCAGGACTGAGCAGCTTAAGTCCATGCAGCACCTGGGAGAACCTGCTTGCAATATTGCTAGCAGAATCAGAGACTAAGTTTTGTAATTCTGGCCTATTTTTATCAGTGCTTAATCTGAAATTATGAACCCTTTCCTAAAGTTAGTCACCTGTTCAAACTCTTTCTCTCAAAATATTGTCAGAAGAGGGGAAGAGGGACTGAGCCTGATAACTTAATAATTCTCTCTCTCATACAAGGCTTTGCCGATGCAGGTTTGATTTCTCATCTGTTTGGACTAACTTGATTTTTTGTTTCTCACTTGCCTGAGAGCTCTGCTTTAAAGTATAGCCATGATATAGTTAATTCCAGAACTGGTCAATGTTGATTGTCCAACTAATATGACCAATAGAGAATTTTATTATTCTTCATACTGCATGAGAGCTGCTGGTGAAAGCTGGTCTCTGGGAGCCAATAATCTGGAGTTTAATTTCAGCACCAAGAAAAAAAATCTAAGTTATTGACTTGTGGAAACAATATTTCAAAAAACCAAAGATCAGGACTGTGATCAAACTACAGTCTGACTGTGATTATACCAGCTTCTGGTATTACAAGTGTTAATACTCCTCCAAAGTGATCTGTTTCCCACCATTGTGTCCTTTTTTTCTAGTTGGAATTCCCTCTCCTACTATGATCAGCCTGGCAGGCAGCTCGTCCATTGCCTCTTTACCTGTCCTGGCACAAGAAATTCCTGCCCCATCCCTTCCCTCCTGCGGGAGGACCCTCACACTCCTCTCAACCCTGTTGTATCAATCAACTTCATGGCTGCTGACTCTGACTTGATGTCTTTGAAAAAGCAACTCAGCCCTGGCAAAGAGGTCATAGATCATGACAAAAGAGAGAAAACTGTAAATCTGAAACCCTTGACATCAGAGGAAGTTGTTGCAGATAAAAAGTGCTTACAAAAGAAGAATCTCAGCTCCTCAGGCAGCAGTGAAGATAAACACTTAGGGGAGGTGATGCTCATGAGATCATGCTTTACAGAGAACATAGTATTCAGGTAGGAATCAAGGCATCGTATTCCTGGTCTCAGAATAGTTTGTCAGTCAGTCATTGACCCAATGAGGAGAGCAGGACAAAAATATTTTGCATTCAGAGAATAATTAGCTGAATACCATCCACTTACTCTTTGTGACAGGTGTCACAGAGGTGTGTGACACACCACTGCTGTGTCAAAGGAATATATAACAACATGGAAAGAGTATTGGGGCTTGGATATTGTTGGCCAAATCACGCTTTTTTTCTTGTTGTTCTCGTTCCAACACAGGAAAACACAGAACTCTTCAGATGTCAGGGTAAAAAAAATGGATAAACCACATTTGCATGAACATGCAATTCAGATCCTCTGTCTAAGACTCAAGATCATGTAGGGAAGCAAGAAACAACAGCTGTCACAGCCCTTCCATGCCACAACGCATATAAATTTGGGGAGTAAAGAGAAGTTGGAAAAGAAAATGAACAGTGCAAATCTAAAACCAGAACTGTACTCTATGAAATTCTATTTTGAACTGAGGGTCAGATTAGGTAGTGGAAAGGCCTGAACTAGAGATTGGAACTGAAGAAAAAAATAGCAGCACTTGGAGGCAATGTGTTTAAAGTTACAGCAATCACAACTGGATTTCAGCAGAAAAGGAGCAAAAACTGCAGAACTGCAGAAGAAATATCAGGCCTCAAGGAAGCATAGAAGATCCCAGGGAGAAAATTTTCTTGAATGCTAATTCCAGTAAAATATTGGAAGGAGGAGAAGGAAAGGAGCACAAAATAGCAGAAAAGCCCTTCAAGAAAAGATAAACATAGGTTTCTTGAAGGTTTGGCTGGAGTTGTTGTTTTTACAGTAGGAACAGGGAAAAGTAATGAATACTGGGATTAATCTATCCTAATCTTGCCTAGTTTCCTCTCTTAGAAGTACAGAGAAATAAGCACTTCTAAATTGCAACTCACCCCATCTTCTACAAGTCCTCTAAAGTAAATCAGGTTAGTAGTGGTTGAAAAGTTCCTGTTTCTCTTCATTTACTAAAAGAAGAGTCTAAAGTTCCTGGCTTAGATGAAGGTATCTAGATTGTAGATGTCTGCATATCATTTCCCAAAGTGGCTAAAACTTGCCAGGGAAATTTCAGAACACAAAATGGAAAACTGAAAACAGAGACACCACAAACTATGAGACAAGTCATGCAAGTCTTCACAACATCCCACTTCAACATCATATGCTGACATATAAACTTAAGGAGTTTGACATTTGTAGTGGATAAACTTTGGTATTTGAAGTGCAGGTAGAAATCAGAAGTTGAAAAAAGCAAACAAGAGGCTACAAACTCACAACAGAGGTTCTAAAAAACACCTGGCATCACTGTCCTAATGAAACCAACAGAGTTGTCCAGTACAGTCTGGAGAATGCAAGACTTGTCCTGTTCATAAAGAATACAAAACTATCAGAGAACCCAACAGTAATACCATGCTCTGGAGAAGCGAAGGTCATTTGAAACATGACTGTAAAGTACAGAAGATTATAACAGTGCAAAACTTAAAGAACAACAGACTAAATTCAGGGCTGAAGTGCCCTATGAAATCCAGGTGTCACAAAGAAGGACCTTTGCGAGTATTCTCCACTTCTTTCATTTATGTCAGAGAGTTTTCTTGGCTAATGATAATCTTTGTCTCTTTTCCCTTTTCAGACTGTTATTGCCAACTCTCCACACAGAGTTATACCCTGATATGTTCAGAAAATTCTTGTGTAATGTGTTAAGGAACTGAGCTCCATGAAACTCTCTGTAGGACTGAGGAACCAGAAAACTGAGCAGTTCAATGTGAAATCTCATATGAGGCAGAGCTCGTTGGATTTGCCTTTTAGAAACATAGTAACAGAGCAAACACTGGTACAGCACATCCCTTCTACTCAAACTTTGATAACAGAAATGCATCACTGATCAATTACTTTGGAAACTACAAAGACAGACAACCTGGCAAATGGTAAGTCATGGGTTAGCTAATATGAAGGGTTATTAAAAAAAAGACCTTTCTGTTCTTCATCTCAAGAGACACATCAGAGTATTTTCCTACTATTAACTTATGACAAAAATAACATTAGAGACACGAGGTGTATCTACATCACAAACTCAGTCTAACATCTGCACAGAAACAGGAAATTTACAGCAGCAGAAACAAGCCAGAATTTTTTATCTCTAACCTTAAAGCTAATACATATCTGAGAGAACTGAAGATCAACCAAACATTAATATGGTGGGAAGTATTAAGTCCTTCTGGTTTTTGAGGGAAAGACCAATACGGAGAGTGTAGACATCGTTGGCTGCAGCCCAGCTTCAGCTGAATCAGAAGGGAGTGTATAACATACCAGAAACCTGTGTCCTGGATAGTGACATGTAGATGCCCAGATGAATCTATCAAGTGAAAATTAACTGCTGTCAGGAAAATACTAAGAAAAATGCTTAGCAGAGCACTCAAACCACTTAGTAAAAATACTGAGTGGCAGCAAAGGACTGAGTGGAGATTCTCTATTTTCACTAGTTGGGCCTGTAATTGTGACAGCAGGGGCCTGTAAGCTATGCTCGCTTTCTCTCCAGTGAGCATCCTAACCATAAAACACTGTGGTCATGATTTCTGTCTGGCACAATAAGTATTTTATGAACCTCTACAAAAGAGAATAGCTTTAGCTGGAAGCAGTCAGAGAAGTTATGTCCAGAGCATTTATCTGGGAGGCAGGTGATGCAGGTCAGAGTATTTTCAGAGCTGAGCCTGAATTTACTACATTCACAACCGATGGCCTTAAAGCTGGACTCAGGGGTTTAGGCCAGGTACTGCATGATGTCAGACCTGAAAAGTATATTCTAGGCCTCCTGAATGGAGCAACTTCTAGAGGTAGAAATAAACAGGACTTCAACCCCATTTTCACATCTCAGTAGAGATCCAGTGCAAGCAGGGTATGTAGCTGCTCAAGATTTTGACCTTTCCTAGCAAAGTATTTAGGGAACATTAGGGAAGCATGGTTTATTGATTTGAGTTGCCTCCAGACCTAGTCAGTAGCTAAGTACAAATATTGTGAATCTACACTCTTTTACACAGTGACTGCTGTGGTAAGTGGTCAGCTTTCAGGTACCTAATTTCTGTGGAAGAACTGCCAAGGGACTTTAGTACAAAGTGGATTCCCAGCATACAGTGGGAAACTGTGACTTAACAGCTCTGTTCAAAGCAGAAGAAGATCCAGAAGTTTGGGAAAAGGAGGGAGGAGGACTGGAGGGAATGTCACCCTGACCTGAGGAAGAAAAGCGATGTGGCAAGTGACAAAAGAAAAGGATGTGCCAAGCAGTGATGAGGAGAGTTGCCTGAATTGCACCCATGTGCCTCAAGAATATCTCCTTTTCTGAGGCGCCACTGGTACTGTGCTCTGAGGTTGTCCCAGAGGCACAGATTGCTCAAAGCTTGACTGTTTCTACTGTTCAGCGAAAAATAACCCTCCCTGTATGCTTGTGCTGCTTCATACTACTCCCCAGGCATCTGTTGTTGCCCACCATCAGATGCTGAACTACACAGACCCTTCGTTTGACCTTGGACAGGTGCTCTAATGCCCATAGCTTCACTCCAGTGCTACCTCTTTTTTGACATACGTTTGTTACTACTCATTATTCTTCTCAGGAAGAGGGCAGTTTCAGTGATTTATCCTGAGAGGAATACCAGAACATTAACCTTCATTCATTACTTGGTTTATGTATTTCTTTCATACCCTCCATTTAGTGCTTTGCGCATTGCTTGTCACTTTGCAGGTTGAAAGGAAGAAGTAGTTATGGAGGACATAGGGCAGAAATGCATACTGAAAACTGAGAAAACAGTATACACCCAAAATGAAATGTCTGCCATCAGTGGGTACTCCTATCCGCTTCTAAACTCCCTATTAATAATGTTTTAGGCATTGCCTGAATTACTGAATGAAAGGCAATTTGTGAGATGCAGGAGAGTCAATGGAATCTGTATTTTAAATGTTGTAATTAAATAAATGCTTTGTTTTTACCACTGCCAGAAGTAATCAGATGAAAGAAGGATCTTTTCGTAAGTGGGAAGATCATTATAGGTTGAATGTCTTTGTACGCTAGTTTTAGAAGCTGTCCATAGCTGAATAAATACTAAATACTCTTTTATAATGCAAGGTAGGATGTGTGTTTCAGCTTTAATAGCTACTAACTCATTTAGCTGGAGGGTAACACCAGGCTAATCAAAGGTCACTCGAGCCCTGGTTGATGTTGAATGGGAGTTGACAGCTTTCCAGAGTAGCACACAATTCATGGGGATTTTTTTTTCTGCAGGAGCAGTATTCATCTGGGATTGACACAATGCTGACTTTGAAAACGATTAATTCAAATCCTTAAAGACTCGGCAAAATCAGACAACTTTTCAAGTTTTATCCCAGGGAAGAAGTGTTCACCTGACAAGGAAATTCTGGTCTCAGGCAAATTACTGAATTCCAATAGCAATATGTGTCATAAACAGCAGCAGGAATCAAGGACCTGCTCAGACAACAAATTTCAGGTGGTGTAGTTGCAGTTTAAAATGACACAAGCCACAGAGTCTAAGTGTGATTCATGGAAGAGAAGCATGTATTTTTGCATTCACAGGGACAAAACAATAGAAAACACAAGAAACAACAAGGAAAGTATAGGAATATTTATTTGTAAGATTAAAAAAGATATACTTGAAATGTGCACAGTCTTTCACAGGCACAAAAACCCTCCAGTGATGTGGTAAATGAAAAAGAACATGTTCAAATGCCAGCCATTATTTTTGAAAGGTACTGTATCTGACTGCATCATAAGCTTGGATTCATATGGTATATTTTACTACCTTTAAGAATCGAAGTTCATTGTTCAAATGTGTACATGTACATGCTCTCTGGCAGATGTAACTGTCATGATTGCGCACGCAAAGTGATTATCCTCCCCTGCAGACATGCTGAGTGCAAATGAGTGTACGTGTGAAGACATGCAGCCTATTTTATGAGCCTAGCACAAAAATACACTTTTACAATAGTACTTGAAATAGTTATCTGTAATGCACTCTTACAACCAATATTAGCCTTTTGAGTATGTCACACACACACGTGCATGTGCACACACACACACACACATGTTCTCTTATAATGTACCTTGGTAGATACTTTAATACAATGTACCATTATATAGATAATTATAGTGGAATTAAAATCAGGTCAAGAGGAAATTTGAAACTCATCATTTAGGGGAAAAAATGAGAGGAAATATCATACAAATAGAAAATAATTAAAATTTTAATGAACCTATCTCTGACAAGGATATTTGTCCATGAACTCATGGAGAGAGGGTATGTTCTTTGGAAAGATAATGAAGTAGAAAAAAACGCTTTGCTCTGTGGTTACAGAGGAAATTAAAAAGATTACATACCAATGTGTAATAAATGTAATTATATAGTTTATGCAACTGCAGAGTAGTATATACCCATAAATTGTAAAGTCTGAGACCTACAGCTGTCTAAACAGCCCACTGAAATTCCTTAATCTTCACTCTGTCAGGCAGTAAGAATTGTTTTCCAGAACAAGAGCTCCAGGACTGTGACTACAATAACTGTGGAGGAGGTGGCCAGTGTACAGACCATACCTTCAGAGATGTTCCTCTGTATCTTTCACTCCATTTATAACACCACTCTGTATTCCCACAGCACCGGATTTGAAAAAATTAGTGAACTGAAAAATAGTTTATAAGCTTCACAGCTGCCAATCTCCTACCTTTACAACCAGGTGTCACGAGCAGGGTACCATACCTTTCCATAGGAGAGAACACAGCAGGTCATTAAATTGCTTGGGTAGAGGGAAGCAGTGATTTTACTTTTACTTTGTCTTCTGAATAAATCTGTCATTGTGTTCAATTGAAGTTCTCAGTCACATTTAGAATTTCTAAATATCTGTACCAAGGAGAGAAAAAGAAACCAACTAAAACTAGTTCTGATTCAGAAAAGTAGAAATGTCATTAAAAGATCTTAATGAAACTTTCTGTGCCATTTTAACAGTTTTTAAAAAATATTAATTATAGGTGGCTAAAATGTTTCATCTTTTACAGCTTAAAATTTCAGCTTTTGAAACTACTGAGGGAAGAACTTGAGTGGCAGGGGTTGTGAAAATTTGTCCTGTAGAATTGTCTGGGTTTTGCTGCCTTCCCAGCATCCTCTCTTCACTTGCTCTCTGTTTTGTGTCATTTTTGCTTGTTCTTTTTTTCAATAACTACACTCCTCTTTCAGATATACCCTCTCAAATTCTGATATCATCTCTCTTTGTTTTGCATGACACCCCAAACACTGGATTGCAATGATCCTTCAGTATCACCAAGACTGACAGCGTTAGTTCCGCCTTGGAACATTGGGAAGCTCAGAGTATCAGGAACAGTATCAGAACAGAAGTTGTCTTTCTTTTCCATTTTCCTTTCTTCCCCATCTTCTCTCTTACCTTTTCTTTTGGCTTCTCATTGCTGATTAAGTAGAAATGTTGTTTCAGAAAAGAGAACATTTCCTCCCTCAAGTATTTGTGCCGGTAGTTAATGCATATTAAAACCAAAGTATCTTCAAATAGTTCTCCTTTGCCTTTCCCTTTCCCCAGTATATTAGAAAGCTGCACTAAAACAATTTGTAGACTAGTTTGCAAAGGGCAAAGTCTCACTCAGGACTCTTTTATTCCTGATTAGCCTGACCACACGTTCAATAAAGTGCAATTATAGATCTGCTCAGCAGTGAGAGTGTGGGAACTCAAGGGAGGAAGTCATGACTTAATTTTTTTTCTCTCAAGTATTTTTCCATTGCAGTAATCAACAGTATTCAGGTTATCCTAAGAAAAAAATCAGCAGCATTCTAGTTTTCTTCAAATCTTTACTTTTCACTGCTTTCCCTAGTTTGGGTTTTGATGGTGGTGTTCTGGTTTTGCACTTTCAGTATTTTTGTTGGGATATTTTTGATATAAATCTCAAGGCTGCAAGTGGAGAGGAAATGTTTTCTTGCACAAATGGGTTGCTGTGTTCATCCTTTCTAGTGGTACCTGTTCTGAGTTAGATTGACTGAATTCGCGGAGACATAGTCAATTCCAAACACAGCAGGCACCTGAATTTCTAGACAAGGGTATTGTCCTACTTGCCCTCTGCTGTTGTAGTCCAGTAGAGTTAAAATAAGAGGAATGTGCAAAAATTAGTCTACTGTCAGTCGATTTATGTGCTCCTTAAGCAGTAGTAAACAATTCTCCCTTTTATATAGATCTATTTCACCATTTTGACAGGAAAATAGAAAAAAGTCGACCAAAACGGGAAGTACAAGTTATTAGTAATTTAGCGTAAGAGAAGTGTACCTTGATTTTCAATAATTTGGGAAGATCTATTATAAGTCATAACTAATGAACTAACATCATTCCCTGAACTACCATCTGCTGAGGGTGGTAATTATGTAAGACTAGCATCCCCAGTATGGTGGGACTCTAGCCAGTTAACATGCAGGTAGTGTGGGAAGCAGCCCTTCACACAAGTTAAGTAAAAAATAGACTGTTTAGAGTTATATGTGATGATTAGGACCACAATAAGATGACAACCCTATTCAAATAAATAACAGAAGTCTTTTAAGGCTATTGCCCAAGAGTAGTTATGCTAAAAGTGTACCTGAGATGTTTGAGACAGGAAGGCAATGAAACACAGCGAGAGTGGGACAGCAGGTTTGATACCCAAGTAGAGATGAGGGGAGCTGTTGGTTCCTTTAGCTTGCACCTGATCTGTCCTGAGGTCAACTGTACCTCAGCGAGTTACTTGAACAATACGTCCCTTTATTACTTCTGTTTGCTTGCCCAGGGATCCTTGCACTTTTTCAACACCAAATGTTATCAATTTAATGTAAACTAATCAATCAATATAAAGTCCTGGGCCTGGAGCAAGGGCGATATGTTAATTTGCACTTGAACAACACTTGCTCTAATGCAATTGTGCTGGTATTGTCTCATGGACAGTTCTGGTGGCAGATGCAAAAGAGCCCTGTTAGCCTGTGATAGCCAACTTTGTCATTGCCAGCAGCGTGCAGACTAGTCAGAGCCAGATACTGTCAAGGGCAGCAGACAGCTGATGATAGCAACGCTTGGTCATGGTGTCTGTTTTGCCCACAGCAGCCCCCTGGAAAGATGAGCTCACTGATGATGATGCCAGGAGAAAAAGATGGGGTATGTGGCATGCAGGCATCTGCGACTGAAAGACCTCTCTTATAGCCCTGCCTCCTTGGGGCCCTTTGGGCACCTTAAGCAATGCACAAACAGACTTTGTAAACCAGGTATAAACTACTTAAAAGTATAAAGCATTTATTTATGAGTTTATTATTTATGAGCTCTACACTCAGTAGAGCTAGGATTAAGGAGCTACTTCTAGGCTTTGCATTAGTATGCTCATCATGAGGTCTCTGGAGGCCAGGCAGAGCTCTCAGGAGGGGAAGGGTTGGCCCTTGCTGCTCCCTGGAGTGGACTCTCAGTGTTGCTGACTTGCCATATCCAACCCCTTGTTTTTTCCTGCAATATTTTCTACTTTTCACGTTCATGTTTTTCCTCTTGAATCCTTGAGCTGTGACCTACCCTGGTCTCAACAATCCTGCCTCTTCAATATTACCTTTCTTATCTCACGTGGCTCTGCTCTACAGATCATTTAACATTTCTTTTGCACAGCTTCACAATTTCTTCAGCAGCCTCAGCCAAGGTTATGAAGCTGGGTCGTACTAGACCTGGGCTGAACCATGGGGAGGGAGGTGGTGGTACAGACGGGGCTACAGAGCAAGTGGTTACAGCTACCTGGCTGTACCATATCCAAAGCAGACCTTGGACCAGAGACACTGAACCTTTTATCTCTTTCCTGAACCCAAAGCCATTACTCCTCTCTCTCTCCCAACAATGACTGCCCTGCAAGGCCCTCTAATGACAGCAGCAGCAAGCTGGTCCCTTTTTTTATCGCTAATGCTGAAAAAACATTAGCTGCTTTACTCAGAGCTTATCTTGGCTACAAGAGCTGCAGTCACTAGCAAGGCAGTATGGTCAACATGCCATATAGCAGCATACAGGAAGCTTAAGGATGACTTGGTGTTTGAGGTCCAAGGTTATGTAGGGATGATACAAAAATAATCAGTCTCCTCTTGTATCTCTGAAACCTACATCCTGCAAAGAACCCTTTCATCAAAGTTCCTCCAGCTGAGCACAATTGTATGCAGACAAAAAGTAGTTTAAATGCTGTTTCTTTTTCTAGGGTAACTGCCTGCCAGGTGGGTGGGGATGATCATCTCTTCTACCATCCCGGTTACTTAAGCATCGATTCTTATCAGTGAATGGAGGGAGCAGAGTTCTCTTTGCAGGACCTGAACAAAAAGAAGGAAAGACCTAAGTCTTTGTCCAGAGTCAGCTTCTGAGATTCAGTGTTATAGGAGGCCAGAGTCAAAGCCTCTAGCCTCTAGTTTTAGACGTGCTAAATGGTATTATGGTTAAACGTGATTTTTGTTGCGTGAATTAAACTTAAATATAATCACATCTTTTGCTTCAAGGCATAAACTGATTATTGAAAGAATGAAGGGAAAAGTTCTGTGTCTCAGTCCATGCATTACACAATGCTGTTGGCTAAGTATAATTAATGAAGTCTTTAAAGCACCAGATGTTAGCTGCTTCAAGAGACAGAGAATAAAACAATAATCTACTACCATTCACCTAAAACTGTTTTTTTTTATAATTGGTGGGTTCAGGAGAGTTTTCTCAGGTGGTTATTTACCCAAGGAGGTCAAAAAAGTCAAAATACCTTTATTAATCTAGCGTAGTAGAAGCATTTGGGCTTCACTTTACAGTCACTGAAACTGATGGGAAGTTTTCCAATTACTCCAGTAGCAATAGAATAAGGCTTTTAATTGGAAACATGCAAACCATGATAAGAAAATCCCAATGTTTAACATGTAATTCACTGAAAATTCTCTTAGGTTTTAGAAGTAATCTGATCAAGACTTGGAAGAGAAGAAGCTACCCAAAGTCAAAATGTCTATATAACAAGTTGCTTCTGCTTCATTTGTTTCCTCAAACAATTAATTCAGTGAAAAAGTATTATTCAGCATAAGTGAATACAAGGATTTATTTTACTATCTTATCTAATCACTAAAAATCCCAGTGAAACATAGTAAATTTTACTAGTTTAAGGCTGATATCAACAGCAAGTCCATCCAAAGCCTGTATGGATTTTACCTTGTTAGTATATCACATACAAATGTAATCTCCCTGACAAGAATAAAGGTATGAAAACAACTGATAGCAGAAGTGCTTTACTGCTGGGAGGTTTAAGTAAAGTGCTACTGAGATCCCAGACCTTTACATCTCGCCTGAGGGGTACAGTGCCTCACCTCCCCGGAGGCCCCTCGGCACTACACAGCTGGGAAGGTGGCTGGATTTAGATGCCCAGCATACTTTGTAGGTTTTGGAACAATCTATTTTCTCTCTTTCCTTCCCTTTCCCTGAGCTAGAGGCAACAATGTCAGAAGGATTTAGACAAGAGCATAAGGAGCAGAAATTTTGGGTTCAAATACATCTTGGCGTGCTTTCACCATTTGTTTTTGGGCAGCCGTTACTGATTTTCAGCACCTAGAAATTAAAAATCACATGTGCGTACAGTTAGTATTTGACAAATAAGAGATAGCTGAACTAGACTTAAAATATTTTTATGCTCTGGCAACTCAAATGTCAGTGGCATAAAAAGCATATTCAGTGCTGTAAATCCAGCCTTCTCACCCCCCACTGCTGACACCCCCCACCTTGCTCTGCCATTCCGAAACAGCGATATTGTACATCTCCCAGAGACCAACCGGTATGCAGAAATATTTTTCCGAAATATTGCAGCTGTATGAGCCGGTGTTGAAAAGCATTTTAGCAGGGCAAAAGTAAACTTCGTGAGTGACCCATGGGCTTCCCTTTGTTCAGCCTTGCTGCACAGGGAAGGCCAGGGACAACACTGACACCTTCTGATAAGAGGTGGGTACATCCATTCCCTTCCTATTGCAGAGAAGCGGGATGCTCACTCTGCATCTGCAAGAGTGGGTGGTTCTCACATATATTTATATTCTATTTCTATAGTTTCAGGCATCTCCCCAAGTCCTTTCAAACATTGCACCTTTTCAATATGCAGCTGATGCAAGTTTCAGCTGAAAAAGAGACGGCAGAGAAGGAAATCAAGGGGATGAAGACTGGCAAAGGCATCCACTGGCAGAATCTGTAAGAAAAAATGCAACTGTGTTGTTTCTGTGGTGAGGTCTTCCCGTTTTGAGAAGTTCAGTTCAAAATAATACCAAATATAGGTATCAGATACAGTAAGTCATCAGGTCATCAGTCACTGCAGATAAAGACCCTGCAGAAATAAGCTCAGACTTGTTTTTCTTGAAGAATCATTTATAAAGAGACACAGATTTAACTGCAGAGAGAGAGATACAAGGTGGTTAAAGGAACAGATAATAAACACAAAGGCTTGGGCTAAGCGAAGAAAATTTTACTTAACACAGTTGAGTTGTATCACATTGCTTACGGGGAGAAAACCCCAAATAAAAGACTTGCCTGTTCAAGAATCTAAAAAACGATGTTCACTCAAGTGAATGTAATGGGATTCCATTTGCTGCAGGAAATCTGGGTAAAATACAATGTACTGATTTTCCATTCATATTACCATAGCCACAAAATCCACTTAGTGTTAGTGACAACTTTTTGAGTCTCCTGTTTGTGTTTTGTCTAGGCAAAGCACAGGTCTGAGATCAGTGCATGATCGGAGTATATGTTATAAATTATAGTAAAACCAAGTAACCAGTGGTGGATTAAGAGTAAATGGAACTTGATAGGCTCAGATCAATATCCTACCCTTGTTCTCCCTACACACGCATATCACAACAGGTCAGACTGTATACAGCACTCGGATTCCTGCCAGGGTAGTTTCCTTCAGAAACTGTCCATTCTGGAGGTTGACAACCAGGGGACGTGTTAGAGGATGCTGGTCATCTTTCAGCCCATGCACCAGAGATACTTTCCAAAGGAAAGCGCAGGAAGGGATGGTACATGCTGCATTTCATCTTGACATTGTATCAGGGCTCAGCTGCAGTATATATATATATCTATATCTGGCAGCTACAAAACGCTTCTTTCTATCCCATACAAGAAATAAATAACCTTCTTTCTAGGATAAGGTATTACAATTATGTTTCTCCACTGATAATCTCGGGCTTAGGAGCCCTAGAGAGCAGGGGTTCTGAATAACAGCAGATAATTACCTCTTTATTCAGCTAAATTGTCATAGTAGTCATGAAAACTACTTTAGTTAACTGAAGGGGTCTGAGTATTTTTTAAGAGTGCCAATCTTTAATAGCCTAAATCCAGAATTTGTGAGTCTGTTGACACTTCACAGCTAAAACTTGCTGGAACTGCAAATTTCTGTGTCAGCCTTAATCTCTCTGTAAAGATGAAGATGAAAATTCGTCAATGTTATTAATCATAAACAAAAGATTAATAATTTAACTATTTGCTACTGAATAGCAATATAGGTATACACAGACACCAAACCTCAGCCTGGCTAGTAATGCTCCTCTTGAGTAATTTAAAAAAAATCTTGAATTTTTTTTATTTCTTTAAGGGTTTTCTTTTGCAAAATCACAGAAATAATCCACAAAATATTTATCTAAATAAGAACATTTCTCAGCTACAGAGGTAACTAAATCATACACTACATTTTGCCTATAGTATTTAAGCAATGTGTCAAAACTTAATAGGCTCAGTGTATTTAGAGTTCAAATCTATGTATAAATTAAACACTTCTTTAATTATTGATCATTCCTCATTACTTGGAAACCCTTTGCAAGTGTGAGAAAAATAGATCTTTTACACCCTGATGAAAAATCATATTTTTAGGGCGTATACCACACTAGAAACAGGCTTCAAAATCAGAAATGTATTTTGCATCCACAAGCCCTTCTGCATTCAGTGCAGTGCGTTCGACTAGATTCATGCCAAAGTACTTTTATTTAACAGTGAGACCCATACAACAAACGTGGTAGCATGGACATACTAAAACTAGCTTTAAACTCTCTAGCTCTGGTCTATGGGCCCCATGTGCCTCCCTTCTTGGTCAGGTTGTGGCATCCAGTTTGAGCACCCTGTGGCCACCAATGGGTGCCTGTCCATACCTAGCCCAGGTAGGGCAAGGCTAGCTTCGGTAATATACAGATATCTCCAGTTTGTGAACAGTTAAAATTCTTCCCCTCTTTTCTCTCATGTTATTTTAGCTTGTTCTTGCCAGCAGTTTTGCCACATTAGTACCTACGTCTAGTGTCTGGTCATTTTCCCCATGTTGTTTCTTTTGGAAGTCTGAGCTTCATCTTGGTCTGGATCAGAAGCAAGTGGGTAGTGGTCTGAATGCTGCTCAATCTATCACTAGCCTCATAACACCTCTAATTCCACCCTGTCATCACAGCACGACCTCAATAACACATTAGCTTCTGTCGGTCATGGGCTGAAACCTCACTAGTGACCATAAGTCCGAGGACGTGGCTGCTCAGCAGAGGGGGTTACTGCTCTTCTGCTCAGGTCCATAACAGCTGGAAGGAGAGGGATTGCTGATGAAAGAGAATACGCTGTCCATGGAAACAACTCTGGTAATGAGCATGAAAGTGGCAGGAGGACAAGAAGAATTCAGAACTTCTACATTACGCTTACAGAAGGGATTTAAGGAGTATTAAATACTGGGGAAGCGAGTCAGAGCAGAGAAGGGTTTCAAAAATCACAAGCTAAGGAAGTAGGGAGGATTTCACACCATAAGCTAAGCCCTGTGGACAGTCAGCTGCTTCCTTAGACAGGAGGTCTTTTGGAGGCTTTCAGAGCCCCGTTTAAGGAGAGCAAGTCTGGTCTTCTTTTTGTGTCATGAGTGTGGATTAGGATTACTGGAGAATTTCTCTACTATCTGAGAACTTTAGTCAGCCACAAACTCAGCACAAAAGGGACTCCAACTCCTAAATGAGATTTTTAATGGCAGAACATTATTCTCTGAGCTTTACACAAGAGCCCTCTGACTTTTAATGGGTTTTTTTATGGTCTCCTGCACTTCCTCATCAGAATCATCCTGGTGCTCTGTTCAGGTAGCACCAGAAATTGATGTTCTCTTAGACAGCATCTAAGCATATTACAATCAATAAACACACTTTTAGTGAAGAAAAATGTTTGTGATGGAAACAGGACAGTCTTGGCAAAAGGACAGACAAGACTAGGTGGAGAGCTACTAGATGCATCATTCCCAGGAGGCCCTGGAAAGTGACCAGAAATTACAAATATTTGCTCTTAGTTTTGGGTTGTCATTGAAACTTTGCAGAAGTGAGACTGGCGAGCTACGAAACGAGACAGCATTCATGTTCGAGTATCACGTAATCTGTAACAGCCAATGCCATCTGCATTAAAGTCCTGCATTTCTATACTTCACCCCTGCAGACTTCTTTGAGGTTCAACATAGGAAAAGAGGAGGTCTCATACTTGCTGCTTCAGTGCTTGCCTTTTGTTACTCTGAAAAAGAAAGATAAATGATCTTTCAGGTTCATTTCTCTCCTTTTCTGCCACTTCACCACCAGGCCAGACTTCCTCCTTCTTCTACTTTCCTCCCTCCCAAGCCTCTTTCAACTGCTTTCTTTCATGGAACTGCCACAGATCACTCCTTAGCAGTAAGTCCGAATATGCATTTCCTGTCAACAGGCCACCAGAATAGAGCAAGGACCTAGGCAAGAGTTTCCTAAGCTTGGCATTGCCAAGTTGTGTTACCTCTCTGCACTCCTGCAGAAGAATCACATTCACCTTTTGTTATTAAAACAAAAAAAAAGAAGAAGAAAAAGGGCTTCTTTTTTTTTGCTTAACTAAGTCAAGTTTAAAAGTAAGACTTGATTGGCAAGGAGGAAAATGAAATGCATTAAAATATATAATCAAGATGTAGAAACTATTTCACTACACCCATTCACGTTTAGCTTTCTAAGGCTTTTCTTTTTCACATCATTCATCCATATCATTATTTCCCATAATTAATTTGTACTGAAGCGCTGATTTTACTCTGCTTGTGCACGTGATAACACCGGTATTGCCTAGAATTGAGAAAGAAACATCCTTCTAAAGAACAGTTAGAGTCAAGCTCCAGCTGTTCAGCCTTGCTGAGGACTGCCTCAGCAACATCTCTGCCCAGACTGCAGTATCAGCAGCAGGGTATACATTTTGCTATTTGTTAATTGTCTCTGTGAAGAAAATCACTAATCCTCAGTGCAGGAATTTCAGTGCGAAACTGTCTAACAGGATAAGCATTGGGAACCTACTAAATGGGCCTGGTTTGTGCAGAAGACTTTATCCAGTAGCAATTTTAATACAAGGAGCTTGCTTTTTATGTGGGTACTCTGCCTTAGTTTGGCTTCCATTCTTTCCCATACAGCTTTTATATGAATTAAGCCTGAATATGAAAAGCAAGCTTTGTCATCTCGGGGGTTGGTTTTTATTGCACACTTGCATCACTGACTCTGCTACAATTGCTGCAGCTGTATACAGTTTCACCACCAACAACTGTTTTTTTGCACAAATGACATTACTTCCCTATTATTGTAATTAATACAGTACATACAATCATATATACCAGAAATATATAGAAGCAAATATTAGCTTCTCCATGTTTTTCCTCATAGTCTGTTTAATGTAATTAAACCATGAAGATTCAGTTTATCCTCTGGTGTAAACTTTCATTTTTTAGAGTGTAAGAAAATATTCATAGTCCATAATTAACTCTGGCAAAATTTTAAAAAACATTTTTATATGGTCTGGAACATCACAGCCACTCTATCAAAAAATCCTTTATCTAAGTCCAGTATTGCATCAAATAAAGAGAAACGTAGGTGATGTGTCACATGGACAGTATTTCACGCATTAGCAATTGTTTAGTTTTCAATTTACGAAACATTTTATTGCTATGAATTCATCCAAAGGGAGAAGCAAGTAAGTTTCCAATATTAACAGATGCAAATCTTTAAATCAAAACACCCAGCATTACACCCTTTGAAAAATCTGGCTGTTTTTTCTATTCAACAGTTAGGATGACAATGACTGTGAACCAGAGCTGCCTGCCTGAGATGTCTGGAGATTAATGATAATGAAAGACGGCAAACAAAGGTAGTAGTTAAGGAAAAAAAACACAGTAGGAACTAAACGCAAAAGCTCAAAGTATTGTGTAGAGCAGCACATGGTAAAAGTTGCCAAAGTCAGGAGAGCACTAGCAAGATGTACACTACTATTGCATTCGGCAGGATCCCAGTGGGCCAGAACACAATGTCCTTTGCTGGGGTTATGGTAAAAAACGAGCGATGTCAATATAACAAAGCGGAGCCAATTTTGGGATAGAGTTCACTATGCAGTATATAGCAGGACCATTCCATTTGGTTTCCTACACTGTACCTTCTCCAGAAATGCAATGACATTTGTATGTGACACAGAAGAATTCACCATCCATTAGTCAGCCATCATAGACTCCTATGTTGGCAGGATAGAGCAATGCCCCTTCTAGGGTCATATATTTTTCATTCCTCTTTTAATTATCACAAATGCTTTCTTACATTTCTGACATTGACAGAGAAAAACTGCAATCTCAATAAAAGTATTGAACCCTGAAAATTAGACTCAAATTTATGTGGCAGTTTAGAAACATGATGCTTCATTCCAACAGACACATTTTGGAAGCACTGGCAAGCCATTACCTGATCAGGTTTCACATGATTATAACATACTGCTGCACCATCTAGAAAGAGTTCAGAATGACTCAGTCTCCTCATTTTTATGATGCATCATAAAATATTTTTTCTTTTGTTGCTATGCCTCCAATATTCTTATAGCCTAATGTTTCTTAATTCAAACTTATTTCCAGGTCGTCAGTTCAGTTGTCCAATGCTATCGTCCTAAGGATTTACAAGCAGATCATTGTTTTTCAGGCACTATTTTTCTCTGCTTCTAGTCTTGCCTCAAATTTCTGGAATCTGAAACCAATATTTCTATTGTGGTCATATAAACTGTATCACTCAATGTAATCCTGTCACACTGCGCAAGCCAAGTTTTATTTGATAAATGAAGTGCATGTTTCCAGATGCTCAGATACTTTACATAACGGAATGAAATGAAATCAAATCAAATCAGATCAAATTGAATCAAATGAAAAGACCACCCTTCTCAGAAGAAGAGGTTGGGTTCTGGAGTATTCCTCTGCCCAGAAACTAATCTCCTTACTGCATTCATTCATACCAGGAGTAACATAAAAAGTTTAAAGTCCAATCAAATGAGTAGGAGCCTTGACCTTTACTCTCAGCTCTTACCATAACTCCATCACTACCCCAATTCTATGTCCCTCAAAGCCTTGAAGACAGAACAGGGTGCAGAGGGGTCCCTCCAAGGTCACTGGTGCAGTCGCTGCTCACAGAACAGAGGAGCTGTTGTTCTGCAGGCCATCATCTTCTGGGATGTGCACAGGTTGGGCACGTTGCCTTCTCAGCAGTACCCAAAGGGTTTTTTCAGAAGTACCCATAAGACTTCCAAGCTGATTGTATCAGTGTACTGGTTTTGGCTGAGATAAAGTTCATTTTCTTCACAGTAGCTTGTATGGTGCTAAGTTTTGGACTTGTGACCGCAGCAATGTTGATAACACACCCATGTTTTAGCTGTTGCTGAGCAGTGCCTACACAGGGTCAAGGCCTTTTCTGTTTCTTACGCTGCCCCACCAGCAACCAGGCTGGGGGTGTGCAAGAAGTTTGGGGGAGACACAGCCAGGACAGCTGAGCCCAGCAGACCAAAAAGATATCCCATATTGTATGACATTGTGCCCAGCAGAAAAAACTGGGGGAAAGAAGGAGGAAGGGGGGACGTTCAGTGTTATGGCATTTGTCTTCCCAAGTGACCGTTACATGTGATGGAGCCCTGCTGTCCTGGAGATGGCTGAACACCTGCCTGCTGATGGGAAGCAGTGAATGAATTTCTTATTTTGCTTTGATTGCATGTGCAGCTTTTGCTTTACCTATTAAACTGTCTTTATCTCAACCCACAAGATTTCTCAGTTTTTCTCTTGTGATTCTCCCCCCCATCCCACTGGAGCCTCAGTGTGCCAAATTTAAACATTAAGACACAGAAAGAAACAGAAAAAAAATACTGTTCTAAAGGATCAAAGTAGGTGATGAGAAAGATTCTGAAATTTAGAAAGGAAAAAGAGACGGAAAAGAGTCTGAGACTCTTCCAAGTATAAAGGAGAAGATCTAAGTTGTGGGGCTGTGTACAGTGTGTAAGTTCCTCATTTTGTCCATGACAGGTGTAAGTGGAGACTAGACAGAAAAGACAGTCCTCTGCTGGATTTCTTGCAACTAATTTTTTTTTAAAGTACTCTACAAACTTTGCTGCTATCAGTAAGTAAGCAGTCTCCAAATGACCATGAAATATCCATACATGTATGATCCTTAAATCTATATGCTACCCCTACATCATTTATTGCAGTTAAAATACTATTGGATATTGCAAATTGCATATTGCAGCTAAAGTATTACAGTTAAGATATTATTTTCTGGGTGTTTTCAAACTGGGCCTTGTCCTCTTCTCCTTGCCCTTGAACTCATCTCTTTCAACAGCCACGTCTGTTTTGAGTAGCACCCTCCTCAGCCACCACTACTGGAAGTTCTGTCTGTGTCTTCATGGCCACAGTGGCACCAAACTACATTTTTTTTCCGGCAGCAGGGAAGGGGAATAAGGAAGTAGAGGTAAGGGGAAGAACCTGGAGCAAGCACCTCATGGTTGAAGCCTGAAGGAACAGGGAAGGCTGCCTGTCATGCAAAGCACCAGCAGCAAAGTTCCCAGACAACCCTGGAGCAGCAAAAAGGAGGGAGCTGGCTAGAGAGGGTTTTTTAACAGCCAGTTCTGATGAAGCAGATTGAGCTTCACAGACTTCATATCTCACAATAATAGATGTAACATGAAAATTAATCCAAAAACATACAAGAAATTAAAGAAGTTGGAGGAGAAACACTCTTATTTCTATGTGGGGATTGGGTAATGATATGTTGTCTTCTGGGTAGCTAGGATTAAACAGATTGGGAGCTACAGTAATGAAGCTAAAATGCAGTTGGATCATGAACAAGAGTTTTGGCAGAGGAATCACTGAGAATTCTGGTAGTCTTTTGGGCACAATTGCTGATAGACTTACAGGCTGAAACAAAATGAAGATTATGAAATCAAAGTTGTGTCAGATGTCAGCTAGGTGACATCAGACATGAACGTGAGACATGAACTGAGGATAATGGAGCTGTGGCTCTGTCTATGGTCTCAAACAAAATGTTATACCCCCAGAATATATACAAAATGAGTCATTCTGACCTTTCCACATGACATTATCTCATCTACTGTAGTCTCATTTTCAGAAAGTAGCAGTTGTATTTTTTTTTAGTCTTCTGTAATTAGTTACAAAGTGCTGGACTACAAATCTGAGACTGCTACTTGATCAAGATTTCTTTGGCATAGTTTTCCTTCTTAGTGTGTCTGAATGCCTTATTAATAGCTTTTAGCTCGTTTACATTTAAATGTAAGTCATATTAGAATTCATGTATTCCATTGATATACTAATCTGTTTCTCAGTTTATGTCAATTTGGGAACTTGATACATCCCTGAATATTTTGTGCTCAAATTAAAACTGTTTAAACATGACAATATTTTATGACATGTTTAACAAATTAATTGCAGAAGTTTAACAATTTCATTATGAATGGCTGGATTAATTTATCAATATGATTTTACTAGTACTGTTATTTATATTCTGCCCAGGGAAGTGATAGAATTGCCATCCCTGGAGATATTTAAAAGATGGGTAGACATGGTGCTGAGGGACGTGGTTTAGTGGTGGTTTTGGCAGTGTTAGGTTCATGGTTTGATTCGATGATCTCAAAGGTCCCTTCCAAACTAGGTGACTCTATGATTCTATAGTCCACATTCATTGTAAATATATACAGAAAAGATAGTGGGAAATTAAAAACAAAGACCTGGAGTCAAACATCATTTACTGCAGTACCTTCAGCTGGACTGTGTTTCACCAGTATGATGTGGATGGAATAAGCTCTGTTAGGACAGTCAGTTTTCATCCACTGGCTGGGGACTCTTTGTTTGTGAGTAGTCACCTGCAAGACCTCACATGCTTTCAAATTCCCTGGGTTCAGGAGAGGATTGTTCTCAGCTCCTGGCCCTGGAGATGAGCACAGACATTCAGAGGTGATGGAGTTACTACGGTGGCAGATCTTGTGGTGCCAGACTGCTAAATTTGGGGACTTCTAAGACTGGCCACTTTTGTCCTCCAGATGTTCTGTGCTTTGCATGCTACAGAGGGGTGTGTGTTACTTAAGTATG
Source organism: Burhinus oedicnemus (assembly GCA_008921705.1). Lineage (NCBI taxonomy): Eukaryota > Metazoa > Chordata > Aves > Charadriiformes > Burhinidae > Burhinus > Burhinus oedicnemus. The sequence goes on from VFFE01007568.1 coordinate 102,691, forward strand.
TTGTAGAAAGGTAATTTGGCAGCCAAAGCTCCCTTTCTCAATTTACACCTTCAAAGTCAAGGTAGTTACCTTAACACAAAGAAAAAGCTTTGTCTTATGCGCAAACGAATGGAACAAAATAATCTCTTCTTAAAAAAAAGTCCACATACATATCTTTCACATCTCCATGTACATAGATTTTGGACAGGATTTTTAAGTGAATAAGTCTTTCCTTCACTTTTTTTCAACTCCACAGTGACGGACTGACTTTTGCTTTGAAAAACAGCTCTGCTTTTGAGATGGGATCTCTCCTTGTTACTGGAGTACTTGACCTCCCTGGTAAGTTCCATGTAGCAGGTAGTCCAAGGTCAATGGCCCTTGATCCCCAATATTCCTTTTATTTCCATTATTCCTACTGTCAAGTTGTTCAGTCTTTTTGGCCCTTGCTCCTTCTCTTATACTCCAGCTTCTGAGCTAGTCATTCAGCTCCCCACCACCACACAATTGAGCCTCTGTTCCATAATGAGGACTCTGATACACCCCAATAGCTTCCAAGATACAGGTTACATAGCAAGGTGAAGCCTTGGAGGATTTGATGGGGAGGACGGAGAAACAATATGCAGAATTTAAAATAAGGTCTATATTTAAGCTTAGGCAGATCTGCACCACATCAGCCTGTCCAGGACAGAACAGTTAAGTAAATGTATTTATGCATTTTTAAGTAGAGAAGGAAAAGTTAGCACAAGCATATAGAAACTGTTGTATCAAATCGTGCAAGTGGTTTATTATCCACAGCTGCATCTGAGGAAAGTACAAGGGAGCCTACCTTATCAGCCCAAACGGGAGAGAAGGTTTGCTTTCAGATTGTTTCTGATCTTGATTATTCCTAAGTTAGAGAGGTTTGCTCATTCTGTTTAAAATACCCTGTCCAACACCACTGATCTGGTAAAGTGGAAGGGGAGGTGTGGGTGTAAGGGCTTATTCCAGGAAGCCTTTCCAGTGGCTGCACTGACGCTGGGCCCTGAGGAGTTTATCATTCCTTCAACCAGTTCGTTTTAAAGCCTGACAAATTCACAAACATTGTACAAGAAGGACTCAGTGTATCCTCTGAGTAACTTTCTATTTTATTTTTAGTGCCCCTGAATCAAGTGACGGGTGGGAAGTGGGAAGGAAGTTACACTGGGGGAATATTTTAAAAATGTCAATAGGCTGTCAGTAAAGCCCTAGAAACCAAAGCTGTGAACTACTTCCATTCCCCACCCCTCCTCTGAGCCCTTCTATGCCCCAGTAATCATACACAAACCTCTCACTTAGAGGAAAAACTTTTGTGTCAAAAATACTAAAGTTGCTGCAGCTGATAGCAAAAATGTGGGTTCCTTGGGGCCAAGAGGCAACCTCTGGTGCTTGACCCACTTCACGTGCCCAGGAACTCCATCAGTAGACAGCGCTGTGGAAGAAAATCAAGTAGCACTTCATAACAACTGCACCGTCATAACAAAGGGTTAATAAGTAATTAATAGTTACAGGTATGAACAATACTTGCTGCAGGCAGCTCTAAGCCCACCACTTCAAGATTATAAACATGAGGGATAAGTAACCTAACAGCCTGCTGGGATTTTTAACAACTGATTAAAGATTTATTGAAAAAGCTATTCATAATTTATTAACTCTATATAAACTGTTATATGTACTCATAGATTAAAAGTGTGATAGAATAAGCTTATGATAGAAAAACAATTTCAGCACTTTCCTTAAAAAAACCCCTCTGTTTAAGTAATACCAGTAAAAATTAAAGCTTGTTTTGTTTTATGGGGAGGCAGACGAGAGGGAGAAGCTGTTCTGTCTTGTTGAAGTAAAATACAATATGACATTTACAAAATCCTCCTATTTTAAAAAAAAGACTATTTTAAAACTAGTCTTTGAAATAGGAGGAACGTTGACTATAATAAGATCAGGCTTTTAAGGAGAGGTGGGTGGCTGACAGCTCCGAAAGACTTGTCCAAAAGGGGTAGGATGGACGTGACTTGCTGTATGGTGCTGAGACAGCACTGCTTCATTTCTGCCCTTCAAAAGCGTGTTCCTCACATGATCTTTGGTTTCACTATGGAAAGAGATAATAGGAGCAGCCGTGTCACTCATTGTTCCACAAAATATTGTATAAAAATATCTGTCTGTAAAATATCTTACTGCAAGAAGTCTTTTCTTCTGTTGGCTGACTTACACAAGAGCTGCAAGAGAACAAATTGTTTTACTGCTCGTCAGTTCCTGACATTTATTGTAGTTGTATATGAAGAGTGATAATGAAAGGAGAGGAAAAACCTTACGTACTGGTACAAGAGGAAGGTCAGATTAATATTATCTGCCATATGGTTCCTGTTCAGGAAAAGGAGAGAAAGCTGAGGGAAAAAGGGACAAATGTGATTTGTTTTGTCAGAAAAACAAGTCTGAAATAGATTTACTGGTGTTGTTCACCACACAGATGAGTTGTGACACTGAAAAATTTACTTCCTGGAGCAAATCTGGGGATTTTGTTGTTCTGGGTTTTCTTGGAGCTGGAAGGTACTTTGCCTCTGTCCTGTTGTAATTACCTAGTAAATCAGTTGGGTTTTTTTTAAAGTATGCTCTTGAAAAATGATTTGCTGTACAATACGATATGGCTGTATGCTTTCAGTATTTAACGCAACAAACAAAATATGTTCTTATGTTTAAAAAAGACAATTCAGTGGCAGGAAGGCCTGAACATCTTTAAGATGAACCCTCTCAAAACTTGTGAGTCATAAAATCATAGATCATAGAATCACCTAGGTTGGAAGAGACCTTTAAGATCATCGAATCCAATCATAAACCTAACACTACCAAGACCACCACTAAACCATGTCCATAAGCACCATGTCTACCTGTCTTTTAAATAACTCCAGGGATGGCGATTCCACCACTTCCCTGGGCAGCCTGTTCCAATGTTTGATAACCATTTCAGTGAAGAAATTTTTCCTAATATCCAATATAAACCTCCTCTGGCACAACTTGAGGTCATTTCCTCTCATCCTATTGCTTGTTACTCGAGAGAAGAGACCGACCCCCACTTCTCTACAACCTCCTCTCAGGCAGTTGCAGAGAGCGATAAGGTCTCCCCTCAGCCTCCTTTTCTCCAGGCTAAACAACCCCAGTTCCCTCAGATGCTCCTCATAAGACTTGTGCTCTAAGCCCTTCACCAGCTTCGTTGCTGTGCATGTCAGGCCAGCCATGCCTGTGCCAATACATCCTCCACGGGCACAGCAATTGCAGGACAAACCCCATTGGGTGCAAATGTGCCTATTAGTGGAAACTTTTCCAAGAGCCAGTCCCCATCAAAGGTACGCTCCCCAATGCTGTACAGTTCTGCAGCCTCTTTACCGCTCTGCAGCCCCAAAACTGCCTGTGGTTGCTACTGGCGCTGCTGGTCACAGAGCAGAAAAGACACCAGTATTACGCTGTGAATGCATGGGAGGCAATCTCCACAGTGAAAAAGCAGAAGGCTGGCACCAAAATATACATCTTATGCTGGATATAAAAATGTGTGATACCCAACTGGTGCGGCCAGGTGCAGAGAGGCCAGAGGAAGGACAAGTAGAGGAAGGAAGAGCAGGAGGGCAGGAGCGGAGCAGAAGGTGACATAGCCATCCACAGTTTCCTTGCCTTGGCCTGGGGTGAGCAGGCAAAGCGATGAGAGACGGAGCTAGTTTCCAGGCACCTGAGCTCTTAGTATTGCCATATCTCATATAAGCAACTAAAAGTTACTTCATAGTCAAGGAAGATAAATAGCTCCAGAAACACCTCTGACCTGTCTTTTGCATCTTTCTTAACATTAGATGATTATAGGAGAAATAAGGATCTAATGCTTTTAAGTGTCCACGGTGCCTAGCTTCAGTGTAGGCAATTTCCTTCCAGACTTTCACATCTGGGGTGCATACTGATCACACACAGAGCTGTAACCCCTGCTATTTCTCAGTAAATATGATAAGTGGCAATCCCAGCGTGTCCCTTTGAATGCAGGGCCTCAGTGAGTCATACCAATCAAACTTGTTTAAATCTGTCTCTGGTTTGTGCTTTCAAATATCCTCATATACTTTCACTGCTAAATGCAGCTGTTCAAACTGCAGTTTTACAAATACACTTGAAAGCTTTGTCTCTCTGAAAAGCCAGGAAAAATATAAGATAATGAAAAGCTGGTCCCATGATGAGCAGTTTAGATACATATTACCTGCCTTTTCCTCCAGTCTTTTAGCTTCCTCTTCTCAGTTTATGGACAGAATGAAAAAATCTGAAATCCTTTTCAGATCAGTTAATGAAATGAAGTCGGAATATGCATGTGGTGTTTCTGTCATAGAAACAGTCACCACGTTTCCACATCCTTTCAGCCTTATAGATACAATGCAACCAATGCACTTATTTTTTATCGTGTTTATTATCACACCCAGCTATGACATACAAGAACTCAGTTTCAAATGACATCTTACCACTATTCATGTGTGTTAGTTTACCTTTAAATTTGCTAAAGAAAATTAATGTATTACCAGTACAAAATGGATCAAAGTGTAACTCTGGTACTCTGGAGCCTTAAGAGATTTGATTCTGCACCACTGAAGTCAATATGACTGCTGCCATGCACTTAAATAAGAACAGAAGTGGGCCTCTGGTCATTTGGGGCTTCAGTAGAAAGAGAGATTAGAATAAGGTTAATTAAACACAAGATAAATCATTGAAGCAAAATATAAAGAAAGGTGGACAAGAGAGAGCCAAGAGAAACACAAAGTGTGAGAACAGGATTAATACAAGTAAAAAACAAGGAAAATCGTATTTCCTACTATTTTGAATTTTGAATTAAAAATACAGATGTATAATAGATATGTATTTATTACATACCTGAACTACCAATGGTTTTCTTTTGAAAATCTTTGGTCAGAAAGAAATGAAGTAGTAAGTATAAAAATCTCAGGCATTCCCATTTCCCAGAATCAGTGACAAAAGTGAAGACATTGGCCAGGGTGCTAAAGGGCAAGGTTCTCCTCCTTATCAACTTTAGCTCATTTCTTCTCTGTCTTTTTTTTCTTCCCCAATAGTGTAATATCCTGAAATTTTTGGGAAAAGAGACACTGAGTGTCACTTAGTAAACCAGGCTCAAGCCCCTTCTCTGATCAATGGTCCATTGCATATACAAAGGGGAAGGTTATTCCACTGTCCCCTGAACAGGACAGAACAAGAAAGACCAGCATCAAAGTGTGCATTGGGCTGCAGTCATAGAAACATAGAATCATAGAATGGTTTAGGTTGGAAGGGACCTTAAAGATTATCTGGCCCAACTCCCCTGCCATGGCCAGGCACACCTCCCACTAGATCAGGCTACTCAAAGCCTCATCCAACCTGACCTGGAACACTTCCAGGGATGGGGCCTCCACAACTTCCCTGGGCAACCTGTTCCAGTGTCTCACCACCTGCATAGTGAAAAATTTCTTCCTAAATCTGTTCTAAATCTACCCTCTTCCAGTTTGAAGCCATTACCTCTTGTCCTATCACTACATGCCCTTGTAAAAAGTCCCTCTCCAGCTTTCCTGTAGGCCCTCTTCAGATGCTGGAAAGCTGCTATAAGGTGTTCCTGGAGTCTTCTCTTCTTCGGGCTGAACAATCACAACTCTCTCAGCCTGTCCTCATAGGAGAGGTGCTCTAACCCTCTGATCATCTTTGTAGCCCTCCTCTGAACCTGCTCCAACAGGTCCATGTCCTTCTTATGTTGAGGGCTCCAGAGCTGGACACAGTATTCCAGGTGGGGTCTCACGAGAGCAGAGTAGAGGGGCAGAATCATCTCCCTCAACCTGTTGGCCACACTTCCTTTGATGCAGCCCAGGATGCAGTTGGCTTTCTGGGCTGCAAACGCACATTGCCGGCTCATATTGAGCTTCTCATCCACCAACACCCTCAAGTCCCTCTCCTCAGGGCTGCTCTCGATCCATTCTCCACCCAGCCTGTATTTGTGCATGGGATTGCCATGCAAAAATACAGTCAGGGCAGTCCTGTGTGATGTGCAAGAACAGAAAGCAAAAACTCAAATTCAAGTGATCTGTCATAGAAACACCATGCCAAAATATCAATATCATGTCTGTTATCCTTCCTGTCTCTGTATCTGTTTCTCTCTGACTTAAAAAAACCCAGCTACTAATTCTGGACCTGAAGTAAATTTATGGTTGCTCAGATTTTGCACTAAGTCATTTGAGAGATTTTTTTGCTGGATTCTCATTTTTCAGTGAAAAAACCTTCTTATTGGAAAATTCCTAGCCAGTGGCAACCTTAATAGTAAAAGCTTCTCCCTGGAACTTGTGAGTAAAGAATGGAATAATCAGATGAGGGCAAGAGTTAAGCTCTTTGTTCATCAGTTTTCCTGCAAACAGTTCATGTACGAAAACACAAATGGGGAATCACGTCTTCCCCTGACAGACAAATGTTCTGTTGCTCCTTATTCCTATGTCTGAGCAAACAAACATACATGTACACCCGGCCTCCCACCACACAGATATTTTTCTATCTATCAATCTGAAGAGAGGTATATAGAGTGACCTGTATGCCTACTATTTAGTTATAAGAAAACAATAATGTTTTTTTTTTTTAAAAAAAGGAGAGTTAGGACTCCTAAATGTATCAGGTTTCCTCCCTAGAGACATCCAATCCATTTGCACATTTGTCACACTTTTCTGACTGGTTTTGCTCTCTGCACTTTTCTGTTGGTCTCCAGGTACCACTGGGGTGGAAGCCAGAGCTGTGCTGTGCTTCTGCTTTTCTGGCCCCACTGGATTGTCTTCGCTTCACAACATGGGAAATAGCACAGTCTCTACGAATACATTTTACAACCAACCATGATACAGAAGTATAAGATGTATGTTTATATGGACGGAAGATAGAATAATAGAAAATGAGGTTGGAAAAGAGGTCAAGGGATCATCTACCCTGCAGAAAGACCACAGCAGTCTACATCTTGCTAGACCTTAGGAGGTCTTGTTCTAGCCATCTTTCAAGGAGAAAAAAAAATCAATGCACCACCAACAACAACAACAATAAAAAAAATACCACCACAAACGTCTCCAGACAGCATTTTACTGTTTAACTATTCTGCCTGCTATAATGCATTTCCTAATCCTTAATCATTTTGCAAATTAAGCTTATTGCTTCTTATTCTAGCTAAAGTGAATATGACAAGACAGTTTATCATCATAATCTTTGAAACTAACCTTCCATGCATTTAGTCTGCTGTCATGACTTCTTTACTCTGAATTAGATAACTCAGCTCCTTTAGATTTTCTTCAGAAATCATGTTATTTAGTTCTCTGATCATTCTTGTTCTTGTTGTTTTTCTCCAACTGGAACTTGTGCTACATAGTTCTTCCACTGCATTTTTATCAGATTCAAGTAAGAGGATTATTCCACATCTTAAAGTACAGATAATTGCCCATACCAGTGTGATGTGCATAGGCTGGTTTTATCTTGCTTTGGGGTTTTTTTTTTAGGTGGGTTTCTTTTTTCAAAAACATGATGTTTTAGATGTGTTCACTTTGTCATTCACTACACCTCCCAGCTCCTAGACAGATGGTCCCCATCCTGTGTTTGTACAGGTGATTATTCCTACCTAGTATAAAACTTCACATTTGTCTTTATTGAATTACATCCATTTTCTCACTCCACTTGTCCAATTTGTTAAAATTATTTTGAGTTCTAATCTTGTCCTTCAAAGTGTTTGCAACCCTTCCCAGCTTGGAGTAAGTTGCAACTTTAAAAAACGGTTCTCTACTCCACTATCCAAGGTCATTAATTAAAGTACTGAAAAGTACCAGCCCAGAACAGGTAACTCCCTATTTGCTTCAGTTTGAGAGTGCAACATTGATGTGACTCCCTAAATACATTTTTCCAAGCAGATATCTGGAGAGTTTATTTTCCCCCTTTAGCAGTTGCCTGCTGTGTACCAGATGGTTATCCCAGTTTTTACCGAGAAGCCTTGCTTTCCTGACATTTCTGACTGGGTGAAACATAGTACATCTTCACCAGGCAATATTCCTTTTCATTTTCATCAGGCTGTAAAATCATGGAATTTTGCCATCTGTGGGTCCTCCCCAGTATTTTTTCTAATTCATAAAGTTTGGTTTGTGGATAAGACTAAGGCAGGAACCTGGAGATGATTATTTATTTATAAGAAAGGGTTTTAAAAACAAGGGAGTGAGAAGCTCCAAAGAAGCTAGATGATCTCTTCTAACCTTCGTGCTCAATGTCCTGCCAGTAGCAAATTTTTTGTCCCATTTTTTATCTGTGGCTCTTCCTGACAGTTTATTTGTCCCAATGTACCTGGGAAGCACCAATCACCCCATGGGTGCTAGTGTGATGTAATCATTAACAGTAATATTGAAGTAACATTATGTGATAGATTCATTATTTATTTTCTGTGTGGCACCAGTAGATTTTAATGCTTGGTAAATAGAGTCAGTCAAATTCTTCATTTAGACAGTATTTTTTTTTTTCATATTTTAATTCACAACATGTTATTTGTACAGAGAAAGAAAGACAGAAAGATCTGTCATCTGGAAAACTAAAAAAATTAAAGATAGCCAACCCTGGAACTGAAGTTCCTTGGTTGCCTTGTTTATGATCAATTGTATCATGAGCATGTCAGATAAAAATAACAGAGTATTTCAGGTTTTTTGTCAGGAATCATTCCTTTAAAGTACTTTTGTTTTGAATTTGTTTTCATTCCACATATATATTTCAAACAGAGAATCATAAATAACACTTCATATCATAAAAGCACTGTTAGGTACAAAAAGAGAAAACTAAATTAAACAGATGGATATATCAGGCATGAGATTCTGATCAGTATCTGTGTCTTACTCTGTATTTCCTGTAGTAAATCAGTCACATTTGACAATAGGTAGGTAGGCCTAGTTGAAAATAGTGAACGTATATTTATAATTTTAAAAACACATGCAGCTTATGCAGAAGCATGAAGCAGTGCAGACTAGTGACCAGTATAAATGCAGGGGTTTATTACTGCTTCCTCCAGTCTCTCAGCCCCTTCACCCTCTGGTATTTGCAACAATCGTTTTACTATATCCTGTTATAAATTAAGTTGAAGGCACTTCTCTGCAGAGAAGTCTTTTTTTTTCTCTGTGTTCATACAGTAGTTAACAAAATGCAGTCAGGACCTAAACTGTAGCCCGTTGGGAATCAGAACCAGTGAAGTAACAATATCAGTAACAATAATAATATTTTCAATTATTATTACACTCAAGGTTTAGGACTGGAGAAATTCTGTGACAAAGGAATCTTCACATAAAGAATGACCCAAATTCAGTGGTTATACAGAATCCAGAAAGTCTAAAGGGCTTTAGGTTTGGCGCGTGGCTCAGTTTGCACCAGTTAATCTCATCACTTAATATAAATCACCTATTTCTTACACACTGGTGGTACTCAGTGCTAATTATGACTTCTCTTTCCTGGAACCCTTATGTTTTGCAAAAGAACTTAGACCTCAGTTTGTAATTTTTTATTGTTATTTCCTCACTGCATCTCAGACTATTTCTGTGGACATAAGAATAAGCTTGCTAAAAGAGTTACATCAGTAGAAGACTGTAAAATATATCTCACTCTGTAATACTTCTTTCACCTATAGCAGCTGAACTGACGGAAAGACTCTCTGTTAAACTTTGAATGAATTCAGTAACAGTTATCATAGCTATTAACAAGGTAACTGATTCCAGCTTTTGCACAGAAATAGCTACCACAGTTTTTTCTTCCCAGAAAAGTTTCCTCATCACAGCAGTGAAAGGGGTAAATGGTGCTTTTGAACACCTCTGTTAACACACCCGGGGTACCTCTGGCTCTCTGTCTAGTGAGACCGATTTTCATGGTGGTGTGCTTCCAAACCTCAGAAATATGGCCAGAAAGGATGCTTGTTTAATCACTAAATGGTAAAAGATATCATATACCTGTCCACATATTTTAACAGCTTTCCAGTTCACAGTTGACTTTCTTGTCCTTCTTTATAGAGTACGGCCCAAAAATTGCTGTGGTAATTGTGAGTATTGTTGCAAGGAGACTGTCTAGCTAGGTGCTTCTCAGCCCTCACGTGCTTCCAGAAGATAAAAATCCAGATTAAAATAGTTTGGGTCTTTCCCCCCCTCCCCCCAAAAGATAATCCTGCTGTGACTGCTAAGGCAACCAAAACGTGAGTAATCCAGCAGTGTTAACATACAAGACTAAAATGTACTGTAATCTTTTGTAAAGACCGTAGCATTTTGTGTTGATAGGTCCTCCATATGACAGCTCTTTGTTTGCAGTATGTGACCTCCTCTACGAAACGTTGGTTTTGAAGAGCCATTGTATAGCTTGCCTTTCAGTTCACAAAGAGGGATGGCACAGGCCACAGGGAGCTGCAACCCACTCCTGTATTTTATAAAAGCAATTTCATTACTGTTCTGTACTTCCCTACGTGGTGTTCAAATTCTGAAACAGTGAAAGCTATCCCTATTTTGCTCAACCTAGCAGTCTGAAATTTCAAAAGACGTTAAAAACTTCCTCAAGTTGAATATGCTGTGAAAATTTAATTTCCCCATTTTCTCAGTGAAAGTAAAAATAAAATCTTTTTAATAATTACTAAGAAATGCTGCTTATATTTGCCAAGTTTTAGTCTCTTTGGTGGATCAGTGTGCATACTGTTTTCTCTTATATGAAATGAGAAATATTATTGGCACTAGTTTATATCTGTCAGGGTTAAAAATACTATATTTATGTCTCATTATAATCCATTCATCAGCTTCCAGACCCTGGGTGCCTTGGGAATGTCAAAACTTCACATGATGTCTCTGAATGCTGGATTTTGCATTTGGGTATCTAGAGTAGCTGAAAACCACATATGCTATAACAAGAAAACTCCCTGTTGACTCTATAGCTGCAGGGGTTAGCTCAGAAGAACACATTTTTCCCAAATGCATGGCATAAATTAAACTCAACAAATTACTTCTGTATCTGCTTTTCTATTTGTTTGGTTGTTTTCTTTCTTTTCCCAAAGAGAAGAAGTGAAATGTACTCTTTGTCTAAAATATTAAGTTTTGGTTGTATCACAGCCCCCCATGACAGAGGATGAACCACTGCCAATGGGTCTTGCACATCTCAGGATCTGAGCTTTGCAAAAGAGGAAAGATTAGATGAAATGCTTAGACTGGACATTGATAACAGTGCCTCAATTACAGTTCAAGATGCATTCATTATTTTTGCAAACTTTGATGCTCAAAAAGGAAGAGAGTTTAGAGTTCAGAATTCAGAAGTTTTTTCTTCTTGGAAGCCAGGATTTTTTTCTGTGAATTTCTGATCTGTTTTCGTATGCCTGAGATGGCACAATATTTTAATACTGAACTCAGTCAGATAATGACAAATAAAATAAAGGTAAATATCTTTGTCAATAGTTAGGAAAATAATTTGCTGGCAAACTTCTTACTAATACCTACATTGAATAGGACTATGAACTAAATTTAGGTTCATAAGTCCTATTGACTAGAATAAGATCAGAATTTAGCAACTCGTATAAAAAATCAGAAATAATTACATGTGCATTGGGGAAAAAAGCAAGCAATACACTGTAGAAACAGCTAAGAATTTAGGAATGCATGTGCTTTTAGCAGTGGAGATGATGAAACACAGGACAAAACAACCTATGGGAAAGGACAGCTGCTCTTCTGAGTGGGATGCAGTTGTAGAAACTCTCTTTGCAAGGCAGCATAAATCCAAATTATTGAGCTCAGCACTGGGGTAACCGGATGAAATTCCAGGGCTAACAAGAGAGCAAGTGTCTGACTAGATGATGAATTGGTGCTTTCCAGACTGAGAATCTAAAAATTTAAGAAATCCACAAGCCACATACTCTCGTAGGAAATGAATGCCATTTACCCAGCATGGGCACGTGTATCTGGAAGTTATCCCCCCACGGATAATGGCTAAAGGTTCCTATTTCATTTTGTTTACAGTCAGATGCATTGTGAGTTAAAAGCCCATTCAGAAATGTGCTTCATTCTCAAATAAGTAGTGCTATCTCTGGCAGATGAACATTTTAAGTGCATGCAAACACGAAAGGACAAATTGTGATCCATAATTTGTCCTACTGAAGATAAGGCAAAGTGGCAGCAGATTATCTACTGCTGCTTGATAGCGCTAAAGACTACTGCAAGTGTAGCTCTTCATTTGACTAGAAAGGTGTTTTTAGTTTTATGTTTCGTACATCTTGCACAGAAGCACGGTACTGTGTAAATGTAACAGGGATAATTATATAATACGAGGGGTAGACAGCGGAGTACATTAATGTTTTACACACCACATGGTGATAGCTCCAAAAAGCGAGAGTTTCTGTTAAAAGCAATGAAGTAAGGAAAAAAAAAAAAATACGTGGAGATATTTTTATGCAGAAGTCAGTGTTTTAAGGTATTTAATACAAATGCACAACAATGTGTTTTGAAGCAACTCAGACATCTCCTCAAACCTTACAGTGCTGCTGGCTGTCTTCAGAACACTGCGAACCTGCAGAATGTAAAAAGCTTTTTTATAAATAACCCTAAATCTGAAAACCTATCCATTTTCATTTTAGAAAACTATTTTTCCAGACTGAAAGATTAGTCCCAAATGGAGAGGAGAAGTCTTCAATTCCTCTCACAGAGTGTATTTCGCATCGCTCACCCATACACATTTCTGAAGAGAATCTAGGTGACAAACTCTTACCCTGTGAGACTGTCATTTCTAATCTATCACCTAAATACATATATACTTTATAAAGAGAGATTCAGAAACCTTTTTCTTCCTTTTTTTTTTTTTAAACTCTGGAGTTATGCTGGAGTTTAGCGAAACTTAAATCTATTAGGTTTTCTCAGTCTGAATCTGTTTCTTAGGGCCAAGATAAAATAGATTTATCCCTCCACAATCCTAAATTTCAATTCATTAGAGGGGAAGATCATACAGCTTCCAAAGTAAGGAATGGGAATGGCAATATCCATTTTATAGCATACAGCAGGTATTTGTGCTATATTAAATTTTAGTTAATCGAATTTGGGAGAAAAAAACAAAAGTAAACTCACCTTGATACCTCCTGATTGAAAAACCAGCTTTGCTGAAGTCAATGGAAAAAAAATCCACTAAGTCTCCAGGGAGCTAAGGGTCCTTACATCCATTTCACAGTATATATGGCAGAAATTCACAGATGATGATATTCAACTTCTCCAGAATTCTGAAGCCAATTTTGTGCATGCTAAAATCACCCCTGAATCTTAATTTGAAGATGTGATAAAACTGTGTGAGCATTTCCGATAGAATTCTGTGAACATTTTCACATTCTCATTCTAGAAAAACCACATTTCTTATAACTTTGAGGCTCATAAAATATTCCAGGTTTTGCGTTGAAGTTCAGTGCATGTTCTTGCATGTGAGAGTAACAAATAAGTAAATCATATGAACAAAAGCAGAGTATTTTCAAAAAGCAAATGTCCTTATTTTTATCCCTGGCTATTTTCATTGGAACCCTGATGGAAAGAAGAATGAGCTTCAATCAGGGATAGTCGTTCTTTCAGCATCTTCAGAACCAACCACTGCCCACAATGGACTTGACATGAGGAGGTGGCCACAAAAGAAAGGTAGACCTTTGCATGTTCCCTGTTCAATTGTTGCAGAAGCTGATAAACAGTGGAAGAAGCAAGTCACTTACAGAAGAGAAAGACCAGTCTCTGGTAGGCAAAGGCAGTCTTGGAGAATGGTCTTCAATCTATGGTTTTATGGAAAAGCTTCTGTGTTCTGATGAGTGGGCTCCAGACTCCAGAGTTTTGCACAGGTAGCCATTGCTTCCATGTACGTCATATTCCATGCCATGTCTCCCAACGCCGTTGGGTTCACAAGCATAGAGGCAGAAGTAACTAGTTGTTACCTGGACCTTAATGATAGGGGCAATAAAATGATAGCAGAAGAAGAGTTTAACTAATTTGCCCGTAGCTGGCATAGGACTGGAGATATGGCAATGGGGACATAGAGTGTACCCTTCCAGGTCAAGGCCTTCTAAGGTACTCTGTGCCTCATCAAGTGCCCTTGAAGCATAACACAGAAATAATGGGAAGGGATATTCAGCGGTGCATGTGTGGTGGTCAATAAATCATCCCCTCTATGAGTTCATTCATTTTGCCCTTCCTTTTCTCTTGCATTCTGAACTCTGTGGATCCTTCTTTAATGAGCTGCTACTCCAGCTGTGAACCATGTAAACACTTGCAGCCAGCCCTACTGTTTTGAATGGAGAAGATCTGAAGGCACAGAGAAAGTTAAAGGCTGACCTCTGCTTAGAGGAGAAGGGATATACTGTTTGGAGAGCATGGGCAAGTGAGGATGAGGCAGCATCTCTCCTAGGAAGGGGGAAGAGGAATGGGACAGTTAAAACTGCAGTTCTGTGAGCTGGTGGCATGGGCTCCACTTCCCCCTGCAACTTTAGGGCTGCCTTTTCCCACCTCACTGAAGGAGGCAAGATATCTGCTGATGTGAACCATTGCCGATAAGCAGGGAGGCAGAAAAAGGGAGATGATGCCACTGTTGACAGGAAATTAGAGTGCTTAGCATTGCCTCTCAAGAATTGCCACTGATCCCTAAAGCAAGGGTTGTGCGACAGCACTGTGAGCCAGATAATTTGGTCTGTGCTCAGAGGGAGCCTGAGCCAGCTCTGATCACTCCCATCAACAACTGACAGTGATGCAAAGTGGTGTCAGTGACTGCAGATAGCATATTGGTGAGCACCATAACCCAGCCAAAAAGAAATGAAGAATTCTGATGCAGTAATGGGCTTGGATCAGGCACTGTAAAAAAATCCTGGGTGCTAAAAGAAAACACTGAGCTAAGAGCCAAGTATTAGCTCTTCTATGACCTGAACAGGGGAGAGTTCTGGTGGAGACTAAAACATGATTATGATCATGCAGCTGAAGAATAATATAAGCAGGGGCAATGAGGGTGAGGTTATACTAAGGCTGCAAAAGCAGATTTAATTCTGGCATTTTGCTTCTTTGGGGCGATTGGTTTTGCAAGCTTAATGATGTTATTTGAATGCAGTTGTTCGTAGGAGTGTTGTATGATAATAAAACATGGGATAGTGTGAAGCACTACCTTGTTAATAAGTATCTGCTTATAGCAAGTACTTAGCTCAGTGACCCATTTTCTTATTAATTTCCCAACAGGATCAGCAACTACGCCCATACTACTGTGATTTATTGTAGAGAGACGTCTTATTGTGGAGGACCTTTTTCCGGGGCAATTTTGATAAGTGATTTTATTTTATACCATTAAATTAGTTTAACTCCCAGCATAGAAGGAACTCTTCATACCCTGCAGAATTGGTACTGTATTTTAGATGGTTTTATCTTCTGAATAAAAGACACACCAAATTGATACTATTTCACCTGTGTCTCATACTCTGAAACCTGGAGCTGTTCTATATGCTGCAGGGGTCCATACTTAGTATTGTGATGTTATGATGACAATGTATAACCATCACAACCCAGCACTCTAGTCCTGTTTGAGTAACCATTTGACCATGGCTGGTTGGCCCATTCATTTCTAGTGTTGGTTTGTTTAGTTCCAGGAAAAACTCAATCAAAATAGGTATATTGAATTAATCACCTATATTTCAAACATTCTACAGTTTTCATTTTGTCTGTCTTTTCTTGCTGCACTAATAAAAGAAAGCTGCTGTTCTGTAGGTTACTTATGCAAAAAATTGGGAAACAGTGTGTATTTGACTAATTTTCCTCAGCCTTTTATTTTCTGCTTTGTGTTTTCCCCTGCTATTCTCATCATACTGGTCCCTATGGTGAAACTGCTTGTAGTCAAAGCACTGAACTTAGTGCTACAAGGATCATGAATTCCTCAGTGGATAAATGCGAACTGTTGTTCTCACTTTTGTCTCTATTTCCCTGTTTTATTATAAAACTGTATTTTCATGTACAAGTTCAGCACAGGCTTGTATGCAGAGATTAGATCGAATCCAATTTGTTTTTGTAGCATTCTGCATACAACATTTGAATATCAAGGATTTGTTTGAATGTTAGCTGTTTAAATATAGTCAATATCTGTGCAGCATTTCAGAAAACTCCTGATCTATCTAAGGGCATGCGTAAACCTATGACTGAATTGTCATTTTTTCAGCTGCTGGTTTTCAGGCAGGGTGTAATTAACTCTTAAGAGGAAAACGATATAGGAGAACAAAAGCCAAGGAGTTTAAAATTAAAAGAAATACTTCTGACTTTTCACTTATGTCTTGTAATACTTCCTAGAAAATGTTTCCAGGGGGAATTGTCAAAAAGTAGTCACAAAGGGGTCTATTAAGCGGAAAAATGTCATGACTTTGAAACTTTAGGATCTGAATGACTGAAATTAGATTTCAAACATTTTATCAAAATTCCTTTAAAATTGACTTAAGTTATATGCTCTACTGCAGGTATAACTAGCTTTTTTACTGCCAAAAAAGAGGGCAATCTTGCTATTATTCGAAACAACTTGTCATTCTTTAGTTCTGTGAGATGTGGGGAGCTCAACAGTGTTCTTAACAGTAGCTCAGGGTTACTAGGCCTTCCTTTCTAAGGAAAAAATGAAGAATGGAAGAGAAAAATTCAAAAATAATTATTACTTTAAAAAGACAACAGATTGAGCTGCTTAATACCTCAAAAACCATCAGTTAATAGAGCCCAGCGGTAAGTATTCAAAATTTCCACTCCAGCTCTTGCAAAATGATTGTATGTCAAATTTGTCAGCAATATTGCACTCTCCAAAATACATGTATTAGGTTATAGAAACAGCCTTAGAAGGATGTCCATGTGTATATCTGGTCCTACATTTTTGTGAGCCATCTAGTATTAACATTATCATCTTTTGTATTTTTTTATCTGAAAAATAACACCATCTTGAAGGTAGGAAAATAGCTTTGCAATAGCCAACACGATTCAGATTTTGGGAAAGTTGGGATCTGCTCTTGGCTCTGTGATTGACTGAGGCTTTGTTGCTTAAAGTCTTTGTTTCCCAATCTATAATAAAGGAAAATCAATATGTCCCTACCTCACAGGGGTGTTGCAAACCTAAATTCATTCATATGTGGCAACTAGTTCAACATGATGGAAACTCAATACAAATTGTTACATATATTCTGTTACCCCCAGTGGAAGCCTTTGGTCCATGAAATTGCTGCCGTACAAGCAGAGCCAGATAAATTGCAACGGGAAAAGAAAAAAAAAAAAAAAGCATCAAGTAAAAAAGTTTTAGCCCTCAAAAGTGAGGCTAAATCATGAATGTTATAAAAAGTATGACGAGAATTTAAAAAAACCCTCTCCTCTCTCCAAAGGAGATGGGTGGTGTCCATAAGCAGGGAGACAACTGAAAAGTAACATAAGTAGGAAAAAGAAAAAGATACATGATATTTACTTCTGGATAATTTAGTCAGACGAATTTCATATTAATTGTTAAGAAAATACGAATGCTTAGCTGAGGATTATAGTCAGCTGGCATCAGTAAGCTATATCTGTGAAAAGAGTCCATTTTAACATTCATGTTTATATAGCACTCTCCCCAAGAGCCTCCTTAGCTGAGTCCATCCACTGGGGGGAATCACTGCAGTTTCCATTGTAACGTACAGAAGTTTTTTTGGCCCATTTCCATAGAATTTTCTTCGTGGTTACATCTGCCAGGGTCTTTCTGTGGATGCCCTCCCAGCTTTGCTGCAGCACTTTCTCCTTGACATTGTTTATGCTTCTTATCCATGCTTTTTTGTGAGAATATTGTGGAGAGCAGGGTTCGAAGGCTTGGGGTGGGGGTATGTTCCTGTCAGGTTATGGTCTACCTGTTCAAAGGAGACAGTTTATAAATATTATGTCTATGAATGCCCTTGGAGGGTTTTCAGGAGAACTAATAAAACTGGCTGTCAGGAAAGCTCAACCACTTCCAGCTATTGCCTGTCAACCTCTTGCAGTTATTGCCTGCTATAGCCTTTGAATCTCATGTCTTTCTCGCTCACTTCAAGCCTGTCCTAAAGGTGGCTCCATCCCCTTGTCATTTTCTCATTCTGCAAATTTTGGTGTGGCTGTGCCTGCCAATGCCTTTTTAGGTTCTGTGGGTCTTAAGATGGCCACTGATCCTTTGATCACACCGTTTTGGGGAGGAGATACTTTGCAGTACCTGTAGGAGAAGGGTGGCTGTCCAAGTGGCAATGAGCAGCTGTACGTCCCTGCTGAGAACACAAGTCCTTCAGCTGGGGACGCAGATCCTTCAGTGCTGTCATGATGTGCTGACAGTGCAGCACAGTGGTTGTCTGAAGACTCCACATTGAGTCATACCAACTTCCTGGTGGCCTTTGGTCTCTGCAGACGTGGTGAACTATGCTCGGGTTTGCCATACCTATGCCCAGGCCAAGAGACTGACGCAGAGTTTATCCCAACTCTTACCAACTCCTGAGCAGCCATGGCAAATTATTTCAATAGATTTCACTGCGGACATACCTGTGTCCCAGGCATGTGAAGCAGTGCTTGTGGTGGTAGACATATTTACAAAGGTGGCTAATTTTGTTCCACTAAAGAGATTGCCCCTGGTCCCCTGGACCTCGCACTTGTTTTTGCAGCGTACATTTTGCTGCCATGGGCTGCGTGATGACAGACTGAGGGACCCAGCTCACTTCCTGCTGGAGGTAACTTTTGGATCTGCTGGGGGTGTCATGCAGTCTTTACAGCTCATTATCACCCACAGTCAAATAGCCAGATCAAACAAGTGAACCAGGTCCTGGAGCAGTATCTCTCTTGTTATATTAATTGTCATCAGGATGACTGGGTTTACGTGCTACCATTGGCAGAATTTGTCTGTAACAGCAGTGTCTGGTCTTCCAAGCAGCAGATACCTTTTTATGTGGAATGTGGTCCATCCCTGTGACCATCCAGCTGTGCCGGGGCAGCTGTCCAGGGGTTTTCCCTTGAGGACTCCTGTCAGCAGTTGCAGCATATACATTTGTTTCCTCAGGAGCAGTTGGAAAAAACACTGGCTGCTTAAAGACTATGCAGATAGACGTCTGCAACCAGCAATGGACTTCGCAGCTGGGGCCTGTGTTTGGTTGTCCAGTCAACATGTTGTTCGGTGCATCCTTCTTCTGGGTTGGACCAATGTTGCCTGGGCCCATATAAAATTGTGGACTGGGTTAGTCTGGTCGTGTTTCATCTGCAGCTTTCACATGTTCTCAAGAGTCACCCTGCTGTTCATACATTCTTGTTAAAACCTGTTCACCCAGACCCCTTCCAGCAGCAACCTTGACCTCTGCCTCCAGTGATGGTGGTCAGGGGGAATACCTCGTCTGGGCTAGCTTGGATTATGGGATACCCTGCAACATTTGATTGATTGGGCAGGGTACAACCATAGTGGGAACTGCATATAAATGTATAAGCAGGAATCATCCAAAACTGAAAGCTAGCTGTAATTAGAAACTATAGAACTTTTTTAAAGATGTAATTAACCCTTAAAATAATGTGACAGAATTTATATATTTAAAATCTGATCAAAGAGCTGATTAGCTATGCTGCAGAGAACAACCATGTTACATTAGCCATGCAAAGAAGATTCTTGCATTTCAAGGGACAAGTGGCAATGCTATCTGGCAGAACTATCAGTAGTTATTACAGTAGTAAATGCAATGGAAATAGAAAGAAATTATCCATATGTTGCACAGCAGAAATTAACAAGAGCGTTGCATCCAAAATGGTAATTGGCAAGTAGGGAAAGGCTGAAAAAGTGATGTATATTATCCTGCTTAAGGTGTATTTTTTTAGTGTTATGAGCAAATTCTGTGTCAAGTAAACAACACAGAAATAAAGGGAGAAAAAAAGACCAAAAAGTAACAAGCAATGAGAAGGTGTTGCAATTACTGTAATTTAAACATCTGAAGATGACATTGCATCTTTGAGATACCCCAAAGTTAATTTTCAACTAGCAAAAATCTACAGAGAAAATAAATATATACTATTTGAAATATTGTACAGATCATTCTGAAAAGGACAAAAAAATACCCAGACGTAAATTTAGATGTGAGCTATTATTTTAGAAAGGTTTTGAAAAGCATTGCTCTGCAGTAGTTTAATATTCTTATTCTTAATAATACTTGTGGAGGTTGGTTCTTAAAAAACCCACAACTTGCAACCAAAAGGCCTGATTCTCCTATCACATCCCACTTATTCAAGCTTCTGCTGTGCTGTGAAATAAAGAAAGAGAACAACTTTTCCCTCACTTGAATTATCCTGCCAGGTGAAAAAGCCTCCCTTGGTTATGATTTACAATGCTAAAAAAGGGGAAATGCTCATCCAATAAAGGCAGCATGGAGCTGGGCTCTTACATGTTGGCTCTCTTATCTCCCATCACCAATTTTTGCAATACATATTGGAATGTGAAAATAATTTCTCGTTCTTCATTTTGAGCTTTAGTAATCACTATCGAGATATAAACTTCATTTGAGGACTCTTTCAATCTGGCAAGGATATTGTTGACAGAAGATGGCCTCTTTTGCTGTCATCCCTTGTTGACTCCAAAGCCATCTGTAGAGACACGGTTGTCATTCCTGCATTTTCAGAGGGCAAAATCTATGCCTGTCCCACCAAATCATTCAATATTAAACACTGGGGTCAAGGTTATTTCCTTTCTCTATCTAGTACATTATTACAAAGATGGGCATATTAAATACCTAATATCTTCTTTTTCTTTATAAAATTCCTTAGAATTGTTAACATCCCACACAGATTTTTGGAAAAAATAATTGAAAATATTTTATCTTCTCTTTATATTATAAGTGCAAAGTTAAAATGTGCAGGTCCAGAATAAATGTGTTGACCCATTGGTACATACACAAAAACTAATCAGTGGTTTTTTTCCTCACTTGTTCTTCAGTTTTGTGAAAACTTTTACTAGTGCACTGTTTATTTAACCTGAGACTGTGTTTTGTCTCCATTTTTAAGTTTTTACAGCTAATCTTATAGAAAGAGTTGATCATTTAAAGATTTTAATATTTTGAGGGATATTGCATATTTCTTATTTTAGCCATTTTTTATTCTCATTTTTAAATTTTTTATAAGCCCTTAATTTTTTTCCCTATACAGTAGATATGATGCTGTCAGAGCCATCAATATTCACCACGATACCCAAAGTCTGATTTCAGAACAGATGACTCATAAAAATAGTAGAGAAGCTATTTTTCCATTGTCGAAAACAGAGTATGAGGATATTTGCTTGTATTCTAATTACAGTTTCCTCTTCTCAGGTTATCTGAAAAGCAGGCAGTGATTTCTGCTTTTCCTCTGAGCTGTGTTGCTTTCCTTACCACAGCAGTTTGAAGCTTATTCACCTCTTTTGTCCTTTGTTTGTGTCCCCTCTCTGATGCATGGATCTATCTGTTCCGCTGTTGTACAGTAACTTGCACAACGGGTCCTTCATAGTCCTTAGGATATCCTGCAACATTAAATAAGTACAAAACAAATTACCAAATACAGCAAGTTTCTATTTATCTTTCTGTGATTCTGTCTGCACATTCAGAAAGCTCTATTTGGTATTTATAGGGGTAAAAATGTAATAAATTATTTCTACCATCCATACTGACTTTTGGATGGAAAACTGCTAGAATCAGGTGGATTTTTTTCATCAAAGCTGTGTTTTGGTAAGGATTCATGTTTTAGAATAAATGATAATTTTTTTTTTCTAAAAATTGAAAAACTAAAAGAAAAGAAATATGTAGTTGTTTCTGCTTTTCCTGTCCTTTTTTTTCTTTAATTTCTTGGACAAGAAAATGCAGTAAAGGCAAACATTTTTTTTATAAAAATACAGTATTTTCATAATGGAAGCAAACATTTTCCTTTCATCACTGAAAACAGTCTCTTGGATGAGCCTAGTCAAGGTTATGGATTCATTTCTTGCCTACCAATTCCTCACTAAATCTTTTGTCCATACCTTAACTGCAGTCTGACAGCCTTTGAGAGGTCGTATCAACAAGGTCTGAACATGAATGGTAAGCTGAGGAAATCATGGAAACCTTACTCTTGCTATTCAGCTAGCTGAATATCCTGCAGAGCTGCAGGAGCAATGACTGTAGAAAAGAAAATATACAGAAGACGGATGGAAACAAGTTTACGGGTGAAAGGACTTAGCTGGACTCAGGTGTTTGGGATGAGGCCTCTCCTTATTCTTTCAGAGGAGATGTGAGGACTTTTCCTGCCTTTGCAGTCTGATTTCTGGGGAATGTACATACCTGCTTCAGAGATACTAGACAACAATTCTGTAACCTGCCTTTACTGCGGCCATTTTGTTGTTGTCACCTGGAAATAAATATGTGTTTTTAAAATGAGAGTCGCAGGTTGGTATGAGAGTAAAAACAGTAGGAGGAATAAAATCTGCTTCTGAAATATTCTAAGTGTTTATCATCACAAAGATTTTACGCCTAGCTTTTTAGACTCATAAGCTGTGAATTAAAAAAAAAAAATCTAGATATTGGCTATGGCTATTTTAAATCCAGGTATCAGGAGCATTTATTTTGTGTTTATATTAACACACATTAATCCTGTATTTCACAAAACAGGGTCTTTTGTGAGCTGAATTAAGAAGAAATTAGATATAGTAAGAATAAGCTTATGTTTTGTTTCTTAGGCGCAACCGTATGTTTTCAACCCTTTCAGTTACTTCCATAGAAACAGCCGAGACCGTATTAAATATGCAACACCAATTTTGTCAAATTTTTATTGCCATGTGCATAACTGCCATCTTATGAAATATTGTTAAGATGTTTTAAAATGGAATGGTAAAATAACCACTGTTAATTAAAGACCTTTGGTTTTTTCGTGTTGTTGTAGCCATGCTGATTTCAGTTTGTGAAGTGAGACTAGTAAATACATGATAAACTACTATACTAGTAAAAAGTAGGCAATCTTTCAGACACGTACGCCTTTCCTGAGTTCTACTTACAAACCTTCATTTGTTTGTGCTCCAAGTCTATAACGCATGTCCTTCTGAGTATGAAATACGTCCTTTGTAATGCATTCCTCCAACCTCCTCCCCAGCCCTTTTCTGCGGATATGTGGTGTCCTCTCCAAGCTTTAAAAAACATTTCCCATTTAAATCAACATCCATCAGTGGTTTGGAACCCCCCTCTGCTGTGGGATTTTGTCCTTTCTTTTTGGTTTGTGTTATGTACAGACGAAGAACAGAACAAGGACACCATGTTAGATTTATAAGGAAATAATGTCAAAATGGTTAATGCAATTCACCAGTTCAATAAACTGGATTACATTTCAGTAGGACAAAAGATCAACGAAAGCCTATTTATATTCATTGGGTGAAGGCTGTAACAGCAACCACATAATGCATTCCCCATCTTTGGGCTCATTAGCTGTGCCTATTAGATTTGTTAGGTATCATAACATCCAGATGTTTCTGGACAGCTCAGCTGACATTTTATCCATGTGCGGATTAAATATTAATGGATAGCAGGTGAAGAAGTGCAGTAACCAGTCTTGGGTTTGGAGCATTTTCAACACTGTCAGGGTTTGGGGTTTGGTAGGTTTTTTCTCCCTTTTTCACATGTTTCTCAGAATGCATGAAAAGACAGCAAATCACCTTTAGGAAGCATGATTTTTGTGGAAGTAAGTGGTAGAGAGCAGTATGCCTTCTCGCTATCTACAGCATCTTTGTACACTGAGTAGAATTCATACCCAGGGTCTACTTTATCTAACACATAAGCTGCTAACTTTTACCTAGAAACCTCACTAAGCTCAGGTTGAGCTTTCATTTAAGCAATTGAACTTTTACTGGTCCCTTCAAAATTCCTTTTTGAACCTTTAACGCAGAATGTGTGCTTGTAGACAGGTGATTTTGAATAATGACACGGTCTTGCTAGTCTTCATTGGGAGGTTTTGTAAGCAGTTTGGGAGTCCTTCCACTGTTCTTTCTCTGCTGAGTACCAAACACTCAGTTACGGCAGTTCTGCTCTTCCTTTCTCTTCTAAAGTATTGCACTTAGTGAAAGTCTGTGGGAAGTTTGAGATTTCACCTGGACTGGTATTCTTACTACTGTTGAATAAATGCTATACACAAGGTGCATTTTAAGCCTTGATGACTCCGTTTCCTGTTTTCTTCAAATGTCTCTATTGGAAAAACTCTGATCCTAAGTCATTAACATAGAAAGAGTCTTTTGCCTTCTTTTCTGTCTTCTGCAATATTTCACTCCTCAAGCTTCCCCTCTGGGACATATCTGCAATTGTTATGCACCTATGCTTTTTAACTGAAACCAGTGGAACAATCCCAATTTACACCAGTTATAGAGTTAACCCATTAATTTGCTGTAAGAGGGAAGAATCAATTAAGGCAAATACTGATGGCAGAATCTGTTCCTTAGTATCTTGTGGTTCTTACAACTCCTCTGCAGCAGCAATTTCCTTCTGAATAGTCCAAAGAAAACGGACTTCCAAAGGAAGATGGCAGAATCTGTCCCAGTAATTATTTCAGCATTCTCCAAAGTAAAAACGATCCTGCTTGTTCTTTAATAGACGATATTTTGCTGTCAGACATGCCCCAAGACATTTTCTGAAAGGCAAAGAACTGCAGCTCCTTCAGACTGGAAGAAAAGAGCCAGGGAATCTGTTAGAGAGTTCAAGTGAATTTCTTTGAATTCCCAAGCCTTAATTAGTGCATTTGCATAAGTTTGTTGTCATGTGGGTTCTGTGTAGACTTTTTTTTTTGCTTGTCAGCCATGAGAGCCTGGGGACTGAGCTTTGTTGTACTGCTGAGTGCTGCCGCTACTTGACACTCGCATTTTGTGAGAACGTGTGAGTTGGAGATGAGATTTGGTGCACCGTGGTTTAAACATTTCACTGGGTGTCCATGGTCGATATTCACAGGTGTCTGCTTGAATGACAGTGTAAATACACAGGCAAACCAAAAATAACAGCTCAGAATGAGGAAAGCAGTGGTGTAGCCCTGGCTAAAGCAAAATGAAGTCACTGCACTCCCCAGAAACAGTCAGCCTTGGACACTCAGGGACAAGCAATGTGTTCAGATAATCATGGGTCTGCTGGTTGGGCCAATAAATGAATCTTGAGATCATCAAATATAGTTTTGACATTTTGTCTTGAATGCTAACACTTTAGCTTTGGAGTGATTTGCTTTGCTTTGCTTTGCTTCGCTTCGTTGTTGTTTTCCCCTAGCAGGCAAGTGAATAGAGAATAAAAAGAAATAATCCAGTGGGGGTGAAAAAGAAAGCAGAGTGAAAAACAGAATGGAAAAACCTACAGAAAAAGGATCAATGATATGAAGAACAAATTTGAATATAAAAAGATACTTTTTTTATCTATCCTGCGAGTTCTTTTCCAAATCAAAACTGAATATGCTTCTAAAATATAAATTGCAGCACCAACGGAAGTTATAGATATGACGCAGAAATAAACAGGCACTATTCTTTGTGCTTTATATTGTGTAACGAGAGCCAAACTTTATGATCATAAAGATGCTTTTATCTGTGACCCCACAGAAAGTACATAAAAGGTAACATTTGCTCCAACTTGACTCTTGGGGTACTTCTACCCTAAATCCGTAACAAAGGTTTTCTTTTATCAGTGTAAACTTCTTTGAAACAGAACTGCCATGAGGGCAGAACAACAGATTTTGGTCAAATAAACATCTTTTCATTTTTATTTGAGTTATTTTTGACACTGTGAACAAGACTTGAAAAATTTGAAAACTTAATGAAGTTTATTTCTGACCTGGCTTGCTGAAACAGGTTATATCAGCCTGACAAAACATTTTCCTCTCAGGCAGGTAGAACGTTTCACAACCTTTTAACCTGTCTTTGCTTAAACTACTAGAAATGCATTGAAGACTGTTTTATTTTAAGTTTTCGAAGAAGAGCAACTACTTTCCCAATATAAATTATTCCAAATATCCTTTTAGCTCGTATATGGAGGGGAAAAAAAAGAAAGGGAAAAAAGTAACGTGGGTTATTATTAACATGTGGTCAGTGAATGTGTGTTATAATAGGTGAACATTTCCAAAGGCACCTCAAATCTGGATCAGATGGTAGTACTACAGACAGCAACATATAGTGAATTTTATTTTTAGCTATTCTCTTCTGACCACATTTAAGATCAGTCTGTCCTTTGCTGTTCTAAAACCTTCTTGATGTTTTTTGACATTCTAAATCTCAAACCTTTGGGGGGGTAGCAAAGTGATAAAAGCTGACAAAATTAATTACATTGTATTACTCATCCAAAATGTTTAATTGGTTATATTGTACCTGATTAGATGCAAAACCTTCTGCATCCTCTTAACAAATAAAAATTGTAGTACAAAGTGACTTTTAACACAGCAGACAATTTCAGTTGCAGTGATTTTTTGCCCCTTTTATAGAAATCAGCTGTCTCTGTAAATGCTGCCTCCCAGTAACCATAGGAACAATGTCCACCGTAATTTCTTAAAGTGGAAGTGCAGACAAAGTAATTTCATCTATAGGAAAATATATGAACATAGTTATATCCCAATTATCATATATGATATCTCACATTGCCTCGTACATTTTAATATTCCCTGTGCCTGAATGAAAAATTAGACCAGTGACCTTTTCTTCCACTGGTGATTGTGATACATGAGACTGCAAGCAGGTTCAAGAATATATTTTTTTTAAAAGGAAACTGATATCGGCCATGAAGCCTTTGAATCCTCATCACACAAGAGACTGCAAACTTTAGTGCCTCTTCTGATACTGTTCTATATATCTTTTTGTCTTTGCAAAGCCTCTGTCATCCGGCCCCGAGGATGGAGGAAGGTCTTAGTCTGGTGATGAGAAACTCCTGGGAACTGGGACAGGATCTGCCCATGATCCTGTGCTCGACAGGGTGTGGGGGTCGGCTGCGCCACTTCATCTCTTCCACCTGCTGCTTCTCCACTTTCCTCGAGTGATACTGTCTAGAAAGAGCCAGACATACCCACCCCTCTCATAGCATCTCCAGTAGATGAGTTTTGATTTTCTTTCTTACCAGACAATTGAAGAGCAGCATTCAGTTAATAAAATGTCGCAAAGATTCAGCCTGAAGATTCACCTAAATTGGCTCTCAATGGACAGAAGTCATACACCTTGCTTAATCATAAGCTTTCTCTCAGGTCTCCTTTGGTTTCATTATTTCTTTCGCAGTTCAGTAATGTATAGTGGACGGGGAAAAGCAGCTGTTTCCCTGCTGGACTTCTGAGCCTCTTCTCTGGTCCCTTTTTCCCTGTTCCCCCTTTTAAATTCTCAATAATTCCTCTGAGCCTCGAAGTACAGATTCTAGTATATAAGCCAAGGAGTTCTTGATGAGAATTGATTTTTAGCCAGCAAATGTCACTCCTTAAATGCCCAAAGGCTGTTTAAACTCAGACTTAGACAGAATGTTAGTCATGGCAGAAAAATCTGACCCAACTTACCTTAAAGTATTGTACCTACTTTCTGCTCCAGAAGTCAGTGCAGATAAACGCATGGCAGGTTTTCTCAAAATCAAAAAAGGCTTTAAAGAACTTCACAGTTGTCTTCTCATAATGTGTAGGCACTTGTGGCCCTTTCACAAAAATCTAACAATTTATTCTTTTGGAGTGTATTGGCACCATATTCTGTTCTATTTCCTAACCATAAACTGATAGCTCTTTTTTTTTTTTTCTCTGCTTCATTCCCAAACTGTCAGAGCGCTTTTTACTTCCTCCTGTTACCAGCAAGACATATGTTACTTTGTTTGAACTGCCCTCCAAAAATTAAAATATTCTCATCACAGTAAACTATTTGAATACATTTGCAATAACATCCTGCAATGGGATGTTTTCCAGCTTTAAAAATAGAGAATATTCCAGCACGCTGGCTTTTCAGCTTTAGAAAGATGTGGATATCCTCCCTCTGTTCTCATTCAGAGCATAAAATCGAGAAAAGATGTAAAGAACTTGAGAAAGACTGGGTGGACACGTATTAATGAGAAAGAGGAATACTTCAACTTAGAGAATGTTTTTACAGAAGGAAGGAGGATACATGAAACATTACAAAACTGTAAGGTAGATCTGAAGAGAGATGTAGCTTTTTTTTCTGTGTTTCAACAGTCACCAATTGCCTCAGCACTCAGGGACAGCAGAGATTTTTTCTTGTGATTCCCCTGTGGCTGCATAGTGTCCTTTTGGAAGCTGGCCTACACCATTGCGAACCAGACCATTCATACCATGGGATGCCATGAGTGACCCAGAGCAGCATGGTAGGGAGTTGTGGTCCTCATAGACTGTCTTAGCAGGGCATCTGGAAGGACCCTAACCGCAAGGAATACTACATTCTCTGTCAGGTTATTCAGCAGTATGGCAAGATGACGTGTAAAGGTAATAGAATAAATAGCTTACTTAAAATCATAGCACTGAAGTATTGGAACAACCTTCAAAAAATAAAACAAATTGTTAAAGTTAGCATTTACATTAGAATTATCTTTCGACTCAGTGTCCCAATGGATTTCCACCTCACTGTCTCTTAGATTAAGCTGGAATCTCCCATTCTTTCTTAAGATAAAGTATTTTTGCCTTAATCATCTGAGATGTCTTTTGGCACCACTTTCACTTCCCAAAGGGTCAATAAAAGCCACAGAGATCAAACTGTGTTCTTTTTATGCCTTAGTGTTGTCTGAACTCCTTCTGGAAGAATGTACTTCATTGTTTCTTGTGACCAGCCATGGGGACACTTCCAAGGAAAAATATCTTTTTCTTCCACACGTTTCTTTAAGGTGAATTAATATTTCTATTGAGTGCTTTAATTGGCACATTCATGGCTTCAGGTTGCTTTTCTTTGTAGCAGTCTTTTGTTAATACATTTGTGAAAATTCCTATTATGAGAAATAAAAGTACAGTCATCTGATTCCATCTCTAAGTATTTTCTCTTTGTGAGTTTTATAGAAAGACTAAACAGAATGCTGTCTTCAAAAAAAACCAACTGCGAATGAAATGGTTAGCCTGACTATTAAGCATCCCTCCTTCCCCCAGTTTATGGGGGACTGTTTCTGGAGACTTCATCATGGCAGCCTCATGATGGAAGGAAACGAAATCCCAACATGCCGATCTCCAAAATTTTCACAGCAGGGCGTCTGTGTCAGCATTATGTTTTACAGAAAGCAAATACCTTTTATGAAAACTCTCGGTTAGCCAAAACCCCAGATTCTTTGAAAATTCTGTCTAAATGGGAAAAATAATTCACAACAGTTATAAACTCAAAAGAATAAAATGTTTAACAATCCCCTTTCTTTTCCTTACACAACCTCATGTGTCACTTCACAGATTTCTCTGGTGATAGGAGACACCATCTCAAATGTATATGTGGGGTTTTTTTCCTTCCAGAGTTGCTTTAATAGCATTTCGGCTTAAAGAGTGAAAGAAGGAGCAAATGGCTGCCCCTGTACCTCTTAAGTAACAGCCTCAATAGCCACATTGTCTGGTAGCTAACCTTTTGCTTTACCGGCCGGATTCTGCCAGCACCTTCCCCTCCCATTTTATTAGAAACTAAAGACACAGTCACAACAGAAATGTTATTTACAGTTCTTATGTCTTGAAGGACACAGATCTGAAATGACTAGTTCGAAGACAGCTACACGTGTTGCAGCACTGGTATCTTTGCAAGCTCCTTAGAGGGTACACGTGACATTTGATCCTCTTACTTTCTTTATGTGGGAGTTTTCCTTACTAAAGCCACTTGCCTTTTATGTTTGAGCATGGGCTCTACAATATGCATATCCCCTAAGCCAAACAACCCTGCTGTATTTCCTCTCCAGAGTCAGGGAATTCTGTTTGCAAGGTGTCCTTATTCTTTGTGTTGTTTCTTCATTTACTGGTTTAATAACTTTCTCTCACTGCTGGGTGTACTATTCATTCAGACTTTTTATCCACAGTGGAATAGGACTCTGCAAAGCAAATCTGCAGAGTACAGAAGACAGCGGGGATTAAGAAAAAAATTAAAAAGACTTTCTTTTCTTCATTACCTTTTTATTTAGTTATGTAAATGCATTTATTTATTTTATTTGTTTATTTTCATGTAGAAAAACATAAGAAGGGGAAGACAGTCTAATCCTCTAGATGCCCTTGATATAATTTATGGGGGGAAAAAAAAAAGATTCAGATCAGATTTTGTTTCATCAGCCAGCTAATAGATACTTCTGTTCTAAAATATTTTTTAAAAATGTGGAAGACCGGATTATTATTTCCTTTGCAGGGCTCTTATTTTCTATCTCCTTGGTTTAGGTCATGCTAGCAAAAGCCATTTGTTGCATTATTCTTTTTCTTGCCTGCATGGCAATTTTAATTTGAAGATGGATTTTTTTCCTTCCATTCAAATAAAAGCTTATAATCAATCTTTTGTTTTGTCAGAGGATAGATAACTAAATCTATTTTGTATTATTTCTGCTATCTGTAGCTGTATAGATAGTTCTTAATGGTTTTCCTCAGTTCTGTTTTTTAGAGTTTTGGCCATATTGGTGCAAAACAACAGTATCCTAAAATTGCAATTTATTGATAATTAAGAAGGACATCACATTGACTGAATAAAGTGTTTTATTTAGCTCTTTTAATTTTTTTTGTTTCAGTGTTTCATTATTTAAATATAAATTAATTAGACTTCTGAAATGAAAGCTGTGTGAATTAAAACCAATCTTCTTGAGTAGAAATGTATGTTAAAATAATCTCTTTTCAAACCTGGAAATCCTTGTACAAAAGTGACAAAAACATTGAAGTGGACTCTTTCCTTTTAATTGTTTTGTGCATACACAGAAAGGCACTGAACATTATTGTTGCTTTGTTGCGGGACAGAGCCCCCCGTAAGGTGTCAAGTGCCTTCACCACATTTGGAGGCCAGCAGGAACTGAGCCTATTTCTAGTACTGAATTCCATTTATACTTGATTTTCATCGACTAAAGGTTTCCTTGAGTGGTTTTGCAGTTTATAACTCTCCAAAAAGATTACTTAGTTAACTATTGTCTATGAACACAGGCTTAAAACCTTGACCTTCTTGCCATTTCTTTGCACTTCAGGTCCACTTCCCCAAGGACCAGACGGAAAGCAATGGTGCAGGCACTGCACAGAGCTGCTCTCTGGTGGGGACATTCACCTGGACCAGGGGGCTGGCAGGGGCTCTTTGGACAAGTGGCACCATCAACATCTTCTTCCCAGCGTGCCTGCCAGCATTGTGGCAGGGTGGGACAGTCTATTGTTCTCCTAACCCCTCTATCCTGCCTCTTGTCAAAAAGGGAGGCAGTTGCCAGGACAAGATCCCAGTTCTGCCATGCAGGAGCTAATTCTCCAGTTGTTGGTGCTAGAAAGCCTCTCTTTACTTTGGCTGAGAGTTAGGCCAAAAATCCTCCTGAGAGGTGTGGGGCTGCATTTGTTGGCCAATCCAAACATTTTGATAAAATCCCCCCAAACCTTATAAAGAAGGGTCTGAGGAGGCCTTAACCCGTCTCACCAGGCTAAGCATGTCAACATCGGTGCCTAAATCCAGAAATCTGTCTTCAGTGTTATCTGCTGTGCTGCAAACTGCTGTACACTTTGTAGATGTCCCCAGCTGTCACACAGTCCTCACTTCAGGTCGCAGACGAGAGCATCAGCAGAAGCAAGCCCAGTACTGAGCCCTCTAAAAACATTTCAGGCTTTTCTGAGTCACCATCATCAAAAACAATGTTGCATCCAGAAATTATTAGAAGGAACCTTTTAAGATGGTTGTATAGCCTGGTCTCTTTGTTATGACCACCAAAATGACATTTTAAAAGCTAACAAGCATGCTTGAAGGAATCAAGTGATGCACGTTTCCTCTGTCGATAGGCAGCAAGTATCCAGCTGGTCTCTGTGGTAATCTGAACTGACTACCACCCAGGAGAGTCATTTTCATTTACTCATCCTGACAAACAATATTAACCCATGGGCCAGTTTCCAAACTTGGACACTGTAAATCAAGATCTCCAGTTTGTTTTCAGGCATCAACAGCATCTCTTGGGTGCCAGACTACCAGCTTCAGACTCTGAATTGGTTCAGTTTTTGTGCGGGCATCATGATTCAAGTGTTCATGATGTTTGAAAATGATACCGGATTTTTCCCAAATTGCTATCACCTGTTGGGGCTGTGATAGTCAAAACTCCTCTTGAAAGCAACCTCATTAAATTATCTCATTTAATAGGGACGAGTCAGGGCTGATACTGGTTACCTTTAGACTTTTGGCTTGTCAAACTGTGTTTGTTATCCCTTCTCACTGTTCCAAAGGCAGCTGCTGCTGTTGTCACTTCCCTTAGCTGGTAACAACCGCAACACGGGATAGAGGAGAACAATAAAAGATAGGCTAATAACATGCCATTTCCTCTCCCTTCCTTCCCACTTCATCAAGCACTTAAGTGTGTGTCTAGCTTTTAGTATTATATTTATTCAGCAAAGTGCATAAACGCATACTTATTCCTCAATGCTATTGAAATTAGTAAGATTTTAACATGTACTTAGGTATCTTGTTCAGCAAAAGAAGCTCCCTTCATAATTAGTGACTTCTCTTTACCACTTCTGTCCAAACACACCTACACGTACGTGTACACCCACAGAAATGGAGATACTTTTAAGAAATACCAGTGTCAGATTGCCCCATCTTCCCAAGAACATGGAAAAGGAGTCTGGTGTGGAGGAGAGCAGAAAGGGGATTGCAGTCTCAAAAGCTAGAAGAAAGCATATGAACAGGGTAGCTACATTAGCAAAGTGGTCCTTGGAAAGTAAGGCAAGAAATGTATTCCTATAAGAGGACAAAAATTAGTGAGGAGAGAGAATACGTAGGCTTCAGGAGACAGGAGAAGAGGGAGGTGCTTATGGGTTTGTCTGTAACTGCTGTAGCATAGCATATTTGCTTGCCCACACAGAGTGTTTGTTCACTAGCACATCCTGATATTGATGTTACTCTATTATGAAATGTTCAGGTTTAAGGAAACTATAGACTGAGCTGCTCTTAGTTCTGCTAGTGCTGTCCTGAACAAATTCCATCATAAAATCTTACATACTTTTTTTTTTTTTTTTAATGACCTTTCCATTTCTTTAACAAAACCAAATGTACTCCCAGAATATTTCTTGGAATAAAATAAAGTTCAGGATATCCAGCAGAGAACATCTAGATGAAGTGATAATAAAGATCCAGTCCTGCTTCTACCAAGAGGCATTATGGTCCAACGAGGAGAGGAAATAAAGCCAGGCAAAGTAAAAAAAACTATTAAAAAAAGTGGCTAGAGATTAAGTTAATTCAACGTAATGCCAAAACAGCCTTTCTAAGAGGCTCCCTGGTGAAAGCAATGTTAGGTAGTTTGAAAGTATAACCTTCAAGGAACAACAGCAAGAAAAACAATGAGCACTCTCCTTTAGGAATTATTTTACCCTGAGGGATAAGGCATTTTGCTGGCAAAGGAAAGTGGAATCTGTTCTTAGTTGTACCAACAGGAGGAAACTTAAAATATTACCTGTCAAATATTTATCTGGCTAACACAATAAAAATAACCAAAAGGATTCAAAGTCCAGTTCAGATTATTAAGTTATTTTAACTTATAATAACAAGCCAAGATTTTGAAGCTGTTTCAGTAATTGTCTATAGAGAGCTTTGGTCATCCACCTTCTCCAAGTGCAATATTTTTCAGAGGTCAAAGCACAAAAAGCATCTGACCATGACGGTGAGATTCAGCTGATGAAAATACGTAGCCAGCAGCAATACACAGCCTTCAGCCTTCAGCTGGCTGTAGCACACTGAATAGAACCAGCTGGCCAATTTTGCTGTTGGTCAAGATTGAGATATATTTTTATGAAGCCTATCATGTGACTCTAGACATAAGCTGTAGGATGTGAAGCTGTGAGACTGTTCAAGTTCTGTTACAAGAACAGTTGTAAAATATTGTGTCAGCACTAGTTTTCATTTCTTAATAGCAGAACCAGCCTGGAATTAACCTAGAAGAGTCTCCTTGCAGATCTGTATGGAAAACTTGAGTTTGCAGAGGGTTCTTTTGCTGTTACTGACTGAAATTCAGTGCAGGTTGTATTATGGTTCAGGTAACCCAGCCACAGAGAATCATAAGATTACAGCATAATTTGGTTTGGGAGGGTCTTCAGGAGATCTCTAGCCCAACCCCATGCTCAGAGCAGGGGCAGCTAAAAGTTCAGAACAGTTTGCCCAGGGCCGTACCCACAGTGTGGGCTTCAAAACCTCCAGGAACAGAGACTGCACAGCCGGTCTGGAACGTTTGCTCCACTGCTTAGTTGTCCTCATGGGGAAACATTTCTTCTGTCCAGTCTGAACCTCCGTGTTTTCATCTTATGTCCATTGCCTCTCAGCCTCCAGACACACACCGCTGGGAAGAGCCTGGCTCCATCTCCTTGATACGCTCCTTGTAGGTGCTGGGGGCTTCTGTCTGGTCCCCCAAAGCCACTCCTGCTCTAGGTGAACAAACCCCAGTCCCACTGCCTCTCCTCACAGGTCACATACTCCATCCCCAACCATCGTGGTGGCCCTCCCCTGGGCTCATTCCAGTTTGTCAGTGCCTTTCCTGTACTGGGGAGCCCCAAGCTGGACACAGTGCTTTAGATGTGGTCTAACAGCTGCTGAGTAATGGGAATAATCACTTTCCTTGAGCTGCTGGCTGGGCTCCTGCTGACACAGCCCAGGGTGCTGTTGGCCTTCATCACTGCCAGGGCTTACTGCTGGCCCATGCTCAGCTCGCTGCCCACCAGCACTCCCAGGACCTCCTCCACAGAGCTGCTCCTCAGCTATAACACAAGATACATACAGTCAAAGATCACACAGGCTTCCCTGACCGAGAACCAAAGAGGTAACACAGTCTATGTCTTTCCTTCCTGAGCTACTGGATGAGTAGTCCTATGTGGAGGTAATGACTTGGGCAAATATTACTCTTCTAGATAATACCTGAGGAACTGGCACGGTGATATGTGGGTGAAAGATTGAATATTACAAAGATGTTGATCTGGTTTTTTATGCTAAAATGTTAAGGATTAAATAAAAATATCATCACTCAGGAATGTATCACTCAGAACCTAGATCAGTGATTTTTAGATCTTTTTTCAGGTTGAAGATCCCTAACTTTTTTTCCTAGGAATGCAGAAAACTTTGAGTAGGGAATTCAAATCCTCTGAGAGTGGGTTTCCTTTCTTAGCTATCACTCACAGAGCCTAAGGGTTCTAGGAGCACTGTTTGAAAACCAGTGTTAGATAGCTCAGGAAGCAAATACTCACCTAAGGCCAGGAAGTCAGGAGGCAGCTGGGGGTAAAGACAGAGGTGACAGATGATGTGGGCTCATGTATTTTTTGGTGTATTTCTTGACCAGTTAATTCAGATCTGAGCTGTTAAACATAGATCTCTAGTTTTATTCATAAAACTTGACAACACTCTGCAGAGAATAAAATATGCTTCAGTGCTGGATCCAAGTGCCAAATGAATATGGGGATGGAAATGGGATGCACAGATGCATCTGTGCACACAATCCATTTGCAGCATTAATGCAGGGAGAAGGCTGTTATGGCTCTCTGTTGCCCCCTTGTCTTTCTGAAATCTGTTCCCAGCCAGCTTTTTCTCTGTTATGGAAGATAAGGACCTCCTGAAAGTAAAACCTGAAGGAACCGATTTCCCAAAACAAGAGAGAGAAAAAAAAAAAACCAACAGCCCTGTTCTCAGAAAAATGATGAAACATTGGATGAAACATTGAGATCTCAAAATGAGGAAAAAAATATTTGAATAGGATCAATGAAAACATTATACCTTGCCTTTTTTTAAAACTTTTTTATCTCTAAAGTGTTTTTGCTTGGTTGCGCTAGTGAGCAATACAAAGAAAATAATTTCTTTCTGTAAGCCAAAATAGAATATTTTGTTTTACAATTGCAGAAAAGGAACGTTTCAACATCTGCAAACTTCTTACTATTGCAAGGCCCCAGGCTTTGGCGCTCACATGGTTTTGAAATCTTTTCCCTGCTTTGTATACCAGTCAGAAACATCCCTTAAAAACAACACATAAGGTGATAAATTAATAATTTCTAACCTGTGAATAACAGAGATTTTATCAAGAAATATAACCTTACATATGACTACATAGCACTAATGTATTTACATATCCAAAGAGTCCATAGTCTGTTGAAAAGCACAGACCCAGAAAAATGATGCATCAAAACAAAAATGTTTTATTAACAATGAAATTCAAAGTAAGCTTAAAATGTGTTTCCTTCCTGGGGCTGAGTAATCAGATTTTTTTTCCCTTTCTCTGAGCTCTCACTCACATCCCTTCTGCACTCATGTTTTTGCTTCTCCAGCATCCCTAAGAGAAGAGTCCTGTTGTTGCTTGCAGTCAGATGACTCAAGCTGGAGTGCAAGAGCCACAAGTTCCTCTGCCTTGAACTAGCTCTTTGAAGAAGGATGTACAGGGAGGAAGCAGATGTTTCTTCAAACTTCCCTTAAGCAAGAAACACCACAACTGTCGTGTGTTGTGTCCCCCCACTGAAGAAAAAAATAACAACAAACAACACAGAGTATTTGCAGCACTTTTCACAATTACTGCAGCTTATAACTCTAATTCCCTATTTCCACCAAAAGTTCCTCCAGTCTCTACCACTGTGAAGACCTAGCACACAAAAAGATACAAGCTCATACCTAACGTGTTATTCTTCAAAACACATGTTCTGCTGCCACTTAACTCTAGCAAAGCCTGGAGTCTAATAGGCAGTGGGGTGGGGTACAGACCTGCAGCTTAAACCTTCTGCTTCTAAACTAACCACTACAGGCTCCTTTTTTAGTTAAAGAAGAGATTCAGACTCTTTTTAGGACAGCTTTCATTCCAGCCTAAGCCAGATATCTAAAACAGGCCAGATGAAGCATGTTTTAAATGTGGCCCTGATTTTCCTGAGCATGCAGTGAGCCATAGGCAGCACAGACAGGTATATCACAGCTCTTATCAAGCTACACTTGTAGAGCACTGGCCAGCTGAGCTTTTTCAAGGTTTTTGAAGTTCATAGGAAAACAGAGCATATTCTGTTGGGATAAGGACAAAATAAGATGGGTAAATAACTGTGGTAGGATTGCCTGGATCAAAAGGGAAACACCTTCCTCTGCGCTGGTCACCTAGGGATCCCCCTATTGTCACTTTACAGCAAAACAGGAAACATAAGGCATCCATCCACACTAGAATTCATGCCTAAAAGAGATGAGATGAATGACACCCTAAACCCACCGGTTTCTCTCAATGGCTATAAAAAGTTAAATGAAATTAATCCCCCCTCCCCAGGGACAGATTGGAAACACTGCACTAGCAACAGTAAAGGGTTTTCACATCTGTCTAAAAGCACTGTGGGATCCAAATTTACAAGGAGCTATTTGGTGTGAAATATGCTCACTTGATTATCCTGATAATACTGACCCCAGAAACTGAACTCAAAGAATTCAAAATGTATAAGGTATTAAAAGGCATAAGCTGACTTATATTTGAACTTCAGAATGTGCTCCGCAGAAAATCTTCAAAGTCATACAGTGAAAATTATGCAAGATTTGGAACGATTTACAAGGAAAGATTATCTGACTCTAATTGCTCAATGGAAGAGCTTATACCTAAAGAGGTCATGTTAGCATGAAAACTAGTGTAGGAATGGCATACAGAAAAACACCCCAAACAGTTACGGGATGTTGGAAATCTTTTGTGAGCAGAAACAAGTGAGTATGCGTAGTAGAACCGGTACAGACTTCCTAGGTCATCAGGATTATTCCCCTGCCATCTTAGTCAGCTGTATCAGAGGAACATCTTAGTAAACTCATCTTAAAGCAAGGTAAATTCCCTGCCAATTGAAAGAGCATCTCAAATCCCCACTTCTCTGATGAAGAGAAAATTTACCTTAATTTCTACATTAAATTTATCTATGGCCCTCTTGTTCCTGTGCCTTTTTCTGAAACATTGTTCTTTGGCTTATTTTCAGGCTAAATGATAATACCCCTGGTTTGACTGGGTATATCTATCATGCCTGTGGTTTCATGTGTCATTTGTTTTTTAAATTATGCACACATTGAGCATTAGACCCCCTTTAATTTTCTCTCCATTTTGATTGCATAACCATTTGCATTTCCACAAATTCCTTCCCATCAGTCCTCCAAATGCTCAACAACTGGAAACTAAGATACAGTATATATTTAGCTTCAACCCATAGCTGCATTTTAATCTCTATCCATCAATACCATGGTGCTGTCCCATGTCATCTCTCTTCCTTTTTTTTTGTTACTTGTTCAATATCCTTGAAAGATCTAACCCAGCTTCATTTTACCTGTATGTTTCCTGGCCTCTGAGAAAAGTTTCCTTGCTTTATAGCAATTACATTATTACAGATAGTAATGCTTAACCATAGACCCCAGACCATCTCAGACCACCAAACCACACATCCTTCTTAAAGGCTGAATATTCTAACAGAGATGGCCCTTTCAATAAAATAATGGTTTCTAAAAGTATTCAAGAAAGCTTTCCTTTCATTGCAATGCAGAGCACAAACTTACTTGAAGTCTTAAAAATTATCACAATATTAATTATTGTCTGCTTACTCACAAACTTTGTCAAAAGAAAGAAATTTAAATGAAAAATGCTGCATTTTGATAGATAGAATGAAATACAACTAACAGTAAAACTAACCTAAGAAGGCAATCACGGGATGCGTTTAAGGAAAGGCCTGTTGTGGAAAGGGACTAATGTCCTGTGTGGTCCTGCCCGGTGAAGCAGCCAGAGTGTTATGGTCTCAGGGGTGCACCTCACTTCTCTGTTTGAGCAGGTCAGAAACTTACTGAGAGTTTTTTCATGACTTCCATTTCATGAGGGTGAAGAAATTTTCCACAAAGAAATGATGGAATATTTATTTCAGCTTTCTGAATTTCTTTCAGTAAAGTGAGAATAATTTTACACCAATCAAGTAATAAAGTTTCATAATTTTTTCCTTGTTTTGTTTAATTTAATTTCCATTTTAACAATATACATTCTAATATAAGCATTATATCACAGTACGCATACACGCACGTATGTAGGACATTTATTGCAACATTCCACATCACTGAAACTAGTTTTATCTGGCTGAAATGAAATTGTACATACATATTTCTGTATGAATTATTTTAAAGTTTTCTTTCCTCATACATTTTTATTGTTATCTTTGTTCCAGTTGTGAATGCAAATAAGTTCAGAAATGTCAGAATTTCCCTTCTGAGACAAAGTCTGCTTTTCAACCATATCTTCACTTGCTAGAGCTCTAGAAACTACCAGCAGTTTCTCAAGTCATGAAAAATTATCAGAAGCACCATTTAAATACATGAATAGGTATT
The DNA here is from genome assembly GCA_008921705.1 of Burhinus oedicnemus. Lineage (NCBI taxonomy): Eukaryota > Metazoa > Chordata > Aves > Charadriiformes > Burhinidae > Burhinus > Burhinus oedicnemus. The sequence goes on from VFFE01007568.1 coordinate 142,123, forward strand.
TAATCAATAAATGGACAAATTCACGTTGTAATCAACATAGTGCTTCTATGAAGTCCTTTCACATTCAGTAGTATTTGTACAATTAATAATTACTGTTGCAAAAAAACCCCATTAAAATATAAATTGAACACTTAGGATTCAATTTTGCTCCAAGATATTCAAGTCATTCCTGTTGTATTCAATAGGAATTGCATGTGCATAACTGAGGAAAGACTTTGGATATTAAGAAGAACTGTCAATAAAAACAATAACAGATTGTAAATGGATACTGGTATTAATTTTGCTAATTGTTTGCAAACAGCCCAAGCATTATTTAACAGGATAAATATTATACAGCTCTATGTGTGTGGATAACTCAGAGCCAGCAATGTTGCTTGAGAATTCTATCAGGATTAGTGATAGGGAAACCTCAGCAAAATTTTGAGTTTCATTTCAGGTGCTTATTCAACGTAGGTTTCATCTTCTCTCAGAGTTATCTCTCTGTGTGTGTACAGAAGTTGGGCTTGAAATCACGCAGCTCCTACTCTTCTTTCTGAGAAATAGGAAAACAGGTCAGAAATGTCCTGAAGACTGCCTTTCTTTCATTTCTTTATGTTTTGAGTTCACTAAACCCAAACCAACAGTGTCATTTCCCTTGCCTAAAGAAGAAGAGGGTACAATAGAAATAAATTTGAATAGAAACATGTTACTGCCCAACAAAAAGGTTCATGCTCACCTGGAATAGTATATCACCGCTGGTAACTCATTTTAAATAAGAGATATGAGAGGAAAATGAGGTTTGGAGAAAGAAAATTACAGGGCACGGAAGAGTATAAAAAGTTGGGCTTTGTTTTTCTCTGAAAATCAAATACAAACAACTACTGAATGACACACAAAAGGTTTTTAAAAGTTAGAACTGATACAAATGCGTTGATAAAAACATACTGCGGGACTCAGTAGTCTTTGGGGCTCAATTCCATGCATAAGCACTTGGACCACCCAAGGCGCCCCAGGGCTTCTGAGGCATGCACGTAAGGCTGGCAGGTATGGTCAGGCACATATGAGTGGTCCAGGCCCTTCTGGGGAAGCAGCTGGAGGCCAGGCAGAATACCTAAGGGTGTCTTAGATGGCACCAGAGGCCTGCGTTTAGGTAACTCGGTCCATCCCCGGCTCCGATCTAGGACAATCTGTATTGAGGACAGTTCTTCCTTAACTTCCATCTGTACAGGTTTGTCTTCTGGACAGCTATTATGACCCAATGTTGTTCCCACAAAATCCTCTAGTGCCATACTATTCTGAAAGACACTCAAGTGCTCTTCAGGTGAACAAATATATTTTAGCTGCTCTCATCCCTTGATTCCTGTGTCTGCCCCTGAACACCAGCATAAGCAACCATACCCTGTGTCCTCTGTTTTATACAGCTATTAGCTAGATAAAACTCAATTAGCCCTACAACAAAGTTGTAAATTAGATACGATTTTCCTAATTAAACTAGTGGGTTGATATCTACTATCATTCTTCCTGTATATGCTGCTCTTGCATTACCTCTGCCATTCTTTAATGGTTTCAATAAATTATAAAAGTCTGGAAGTTCTTTGAATGATATATGTTTCAATAAGACAAAATGAAACTAAGGAGTTACGATTAGATCATTTTCCTAGTTTCATTGTTTGAACTTCTTGATAAAGAATTGTTGCCTATGTGGTTCAATACTGATCTGATATAATGGCCACAATTAATATTGTATTAAGAATGTTGAATTTATGAACTACAAAATTAGGTTCATTCCCAGTTACTAGCTGTGGTGACAAACTATGCTGACTGAGCATTTCTCAGGGTGTTTCAACAGAACATTGAATAAATACATCATTGTTCACATACCAACTCTGACTACTTCGAATGATCATGTATAGCTGCCAGCACATGTCCTTCAAAAGAAAAAGATCAGCAAAACTCTAGTAAAATATATGCACCATTTTAATACAATGAGAGTAAGTCTGTTCTGTCCTAGTGTTGAAATCTGATGTTGAAGTAGCTTTTGTTCAATTTTCTCTGACACAGTTTAGACCAAGTCACCAGAAGTAACTTTGGTCAATTTTTGCACATGCTCTACACAGGTATATGAAAAATGAAATTAATTTGACAGCTGTTAAGTATTTGAACTCTTCTGGAACCTCTCCATCATCTGAAATGCTAGAAAACTACCAAACTCATATCTTCCTTGTATTTCTTAATGTAGGCTTAAGTCACAAGACTGAACTGAATTAACAGTTTCTCAGAAACCTTGAAATATCAAAATTCATCAGAGGTACAGAATATGCCAGTTGTTAAAATCTCCGTAGAGTACAGAAATGGAAATTATTCTCCTTCTCTCCTTTTCTTTCTCTGCAAGAGTAATGTGGGCTGTGCCTCTTCCTGGACAATGCAATGATGAATTGGAAACCTCATGAAACAACGGTACTGCTAATTAAATGTTATTAAATAACTTCATTAAATTAAACACCTAGATCAGAACATGTCTGCTTGAAACATGAATCCTTTAGAACAAATAAAGCTTGAAAAAACTGTTGATGTGTTTTTGAGATTGGGACGTATTGTTATGGACTCTAAATTTAAACAAAATTTTTTTCTTTACATTTTGGAGAAGGTGAAAAATATATTCTTTAAATAAAGTAAGTAAACCTCTTAGTATATTAAACATGAATCTGATTTTAACGAAATTACCTTTCAACTTCAAGCCTCATTGTTGTCTGTTCTGTAAATGAAAAAGAATATCTTAAGTGTCCTGCAAGACTGACTCCCACCATAATCCTTTAACCATGTATCAGCCATATATTAGATAAGCTGCAGAAGCAGTGTTTCACAATAGCACATTGATGTGCCAGCAGAGCTTTACCACTGAAAGAGAGAATACTTCACATGAACATCAAATTGAATTGTCTTCCTTCATATGTTGGGTATTGCAGCACGCTATACAGCCAGTGTACTTGAGTTACAATTTCCCTCTTCTAAATTTGGACAATGGCAATCAAATAAATATTATGACAAATCCACTGGAATGGCTTCTCTAGCTGGATTCCTGAGTGGGACAAAATAAAAGCACAACCCAGTCGAAAGAACTTCAGAGACATTTCATCTGTGACAGCTGAAGGATCACCAGACAGGTTTTTGAAAAGAGGTGGCCTTGACCTTCTCTAAGTCTCCTGTCAAAATAACTGATTGGTTTTCATATAGACTGTCCATCACATTTACCCCAGCAGGACGCAGCAGAGTCCAAGGTAGGGAGCCAGTTGGAACAAATAGGCAATACAGAAAAAGAGCACGAAATTGAGGGGTTGAGGGCAGCAATCTAAAACTCAGCAATTCCTGGGAACCTCTTACCTCGGCAAGCTGTGAAGAATTTAGTTTCTCATTTGTTTCAGCCTTCCAAAGGCATCTTGTTGGCAGAAAGAGTTTCAGGATGAGTCTGCCAGGTCCATATCAGTACTGGATAGTTTTCAACTGTGAACAGTACAGTACAGTATAACACAACAGCCTGTGACCGCACAGACTCTCTTTCACTGAAGGCTTTTACTGAACTTGAATATTTTCTGTTAGATCAATTTGGACTTGCTTTGCCCTCTTGTCCCAGAAGTAAGTGAAACAGCTGCAGCAAAGGAAGCGTTTTGCTCACTCAGCTTGTTGTGAACAGTTTTTTGGCATACTTTGTTGTTTTGTCTGTCCTTACTTGCCAAATTCAAAGTGTTTTGAAACAGTTATACTCTTTATGTTGTTCTGCAACTTTGTCCATTTAGTTTTTGTTGTTCTCTACAAAAAGAAAAGGACTGCAGGCATAAAAAGCCTATAACACAACTTTCAGATTCTCTATAGCATCAGCCTGGACTGGTCCCATATAAACAAATGTCATATTATAAAAAAGCAATTTTAAATCACTAATGTTGCTGATTCATAGACACCTTACAAAGAAATCTGTGATTAACACAGTAAAAAATACCTATTTTCTTGAGAAGCATAGATCATTTAAAGAAACATAAAAAAAATCTGTAAGCATGCACTTTTACTTTTTTTCATAAAGGAATTCAAAGGAATCTTTGTTACCTTCAGATAAAAGTAAGTTACAGTCCTTCCTATGTGTTTTATTATACATCGTATAGCATAACAGGGGAATTACTGTACAGAATCATTTTCACAATTCCCACACACCCTTCTGTACATGTATGCTAATGTGTTCTGTGTTCTCTGTAGGTAAAGATCCCTCATACATTCATGAAAGATATGACAAATGAAACTTAGCCTGCCACGTCAGACTGAAGGTGAGGCGGGTTGCCTGGAACTCTGAAAATAACACACATTTGTACCACGCTTGTCCAGCCAACCCTTTTGCCTTCAATTGTTCGGAAGATGTTAATAGCCATGAAGCATGCTTACTGATCCTGAAAACATCCTTCTTTCAGAATATGGCAGGGGCTTGTACAAACAAGGCTTATTTGTGGCACTTTCCTTTTCTGACAGTTCTCTACCCTTTGCCAAATGAAAGGCAAACAACATTTCCGGAGGTTTCTTATTCATTGGGTCATCTAGAAACACAAAGCTGTAGAATGAAGTCAAACCAATTGGGATGTACTACTACTCACAATCCTACATTGGTGCCCCTGTTATCACTGCTCTGGCTGTTCCCAAAAATCTGAACTCCTGAAGCGGCTCACAAGGATTGCTGATAGGGTTGTCAATCTGGTCATTGAATAGATGACCTGTGTTCTTCCCTGCTGTGTGTCCATTAGAAAGTGTTGATTAACATCCAGTTAACCCACTCTGAATTCATAGTGCATACAATTCCCATAATTTTCCAGCTGCTCAGATGTTTGAATAAAATCCTACAGTTTGCCCCTATATTGGGTTTGTGTGGCAAGGTTTTGGTAGCTGGAGGGCTACAGCAGTGGCTTCTGTCAGGGGCTGCTAGAAGCTTCCCCTATGCTAAATAGAGCCAATGCCTGTCAGCTCCAAGAGGGATCTGCCTCTGGCCAAAGCTGAGCTCATCAGTGATCATGATCGCACCTCTGTGATAACATATTTAAGAAGGGGGAAAAAAACTGCTGTGGAGCAGCACCCAAGAGAGAGGAGTAAGAATATGTGAGAGCAACAGCTCTGCAGGCACCAAGGTCAGTGAAGAAGAAGGGGGAGGAGGTGCTCCAGGCACCGGAGCAGAGATTCCCCTGCAGCCCGTGGTGAAGACCATGGTGAAGCAGGCTGTGCTCCTGCAGCTCATGGAGTTTAACGGTGGAGCAGATATTCACCTGCAGCCCATGGAGGACCCCACTCTGGAGCAGTGGATGTCTGAAGGAGGCTCTGACCTCATGGGAAGCCTGCCCTGGAGCAGGCTGCTGGCAGGACCTGTGGACCCATGGAGAGAGGAGCCCACGTTGGAGCAGGTTTGCTGGCAGGAGTTGTGACCCCCTGAGGGACCCACATTGGAGCAGTCTGTTCCTGAAGGACTGCACCCCGTGGAAAGGACCCATGCTGGAACAGTTCATGAAGAACTGCAGCCCATGGAAAGGACTTAAGTTGGAGAAGTTCATGAAGGACTGTCTCCCATGGGGAGGATCCCATGCTGGAGCAAGGGAAGAGTGTGAAGAGTCCTCCCCTGGGGAGGAAGGAGCGGCAGAGACAAAGCATTATGAACTGACTGCAACTCCCACTCCCCGTCCTCCTGTGCTGCTTGGGGGGAGGAGGTAGAGAAAATGGGGAGTGAAGTTGAGCCTGGGAGGAAGGGAGGGGTGGGCAGGAGGCATTGTATTTAAGTTTTAGTTTTCATTTTTCAATACCCTACTCTGATTTGATTGGTGAGAAATTAATTCAATTTGCCTGAGTTGAGTCTGTTTTGCTCATGACAGTAATTAGCAAGTGGTCTCTCCCTGTCCTTATCTTGACCCATGAGCCTTTTTTTATATTTTGTCTCCCACTGTCCAGCTGAGGAAGGGGAGTGACAGAGTGACAGAGGCTTTTGTAGGCACCTGGCATCCAGCCAAGGTCAAACCCACCCCTACAGCATCATTGTTACTATGTCCTCTGTAACTGTATGATGCGAGACAGTGTTCCAGCGCTCTGGTTCTCACTATCAGGAAGCACAAACAAACTTTAATTCCTAGGGTGAAGTGCATATGGTTACTAAACTCACCAGAAAGACACCTGAGGGCCTCAGAAGCTCATTATCTCAGTCTAACAGGACAGCTACCCCAGATCACTAACAGTTTTTTCCTACTCTAAAAACAGTTGCATTTTAGGAAACTGTTGTTGCATAAAGAATGTATTTAAAAGACGTGCCACTGTATTGTAGAGGGGCTCCAAAGACAGCATCATGCAAACAGATGGGGTAGAGAACGTTAAAGACCAAAAGCCTTCGAATTGCAGACCCAACACACTAGTATCAGAACTGGAGCAGACAGAAATTCAGATTCAAATTAAAGGTCCTTTTGGATAAAATGTTCAAAACCTAACAATCTAGTTGCTGTCTCAATATGTTTGATGTGCATAGACATACAGAAAACCAAAAATATTGTACGTTGCATTACACACATATAGTAGAAAATTTTATTTCCAAATACCTCTTTTCTTTTTTTTTCTCCAGTAACTGTGACCTTTCCACCCAAATCCAAGCAGGATCCGTACTAAAGGTATGAATCAAAGGTGGTCTAAGGGGATGTAAATAAGTTGCTTAGAACCCAATATCACAAACCCATCAATTTCTGAAACTTGTTAAAAACCCAAAGAGTGAGCACAAAGGACAACGACAGGTTATAAGAAAAATTTGTCAGTCCTTTGCAAAGCACATAAAATGCTGTCCTGAAATGCATCACAGAAGACATCTTTAGTATCTGAAATGAAAAATTTATGGAATGGGTGGGTGAATGAATGCTGCAGTTCACTGCCAGCCACTCAGATATGATGGTGATAAAGGTCCTGTAAGTGTCAAGACAGATACTTAGCACTTAATTGTGGGGATAATTCAAATTTGGGGAAGAGGTGTGGGTCAGTTCTTTTATTCCAAAGTGAATGGCTTACTTCTAATTGAAAGCAACACTAATTAAGATAAAGGGCAGGACATTAGCACTCAGTATTAACATTATGAGCCGCACCAGCAATATGCTTTACCTCTGATGTGAGATAGTTATTTATGGTGTCTGTGGTGCAGCAGAGCTCTCCCTCGCATACACATCAGATATCAGGCTCCAATGTACACATCTTCAATGAGGGAATTAAAGAAGAAAATATCAGCTGGGGAGTGGTCTATGTGCAGTGGAAACAAACTGACCAGAAAGAAACTGGGGAGGTTTATCTGCCATGCGTGAAGCTAAGTGGTCCTTTCCTCCTGTCTCAAAGCTCTCAGATTCGTAGGGATTTCACAGATTACGTCTAAATGGAGAAGGTGGCACTTAACACCACCACTCTGTGGCGAGATCCAAGCATGCCTCGACCTCACTCATGTTTGCACAGAGAAAACCCGGGTAGGTGAGCCAGGCAGCCACAGCAGCTTTTAGTCAGAGCCTTGGTGTGGGCAAAATGGTGCCGGCATCCAGGGAGCACTGGGGCCATCACCCACAGGTCACCTTAGACAGCCAGGGTCTACCTAGCCTATCATGCAATTGAAACTTAGGAGTGGAAAAGTTTCCAAGCCCCCAGAGATCAGCCAAATTATATTTTGAAGTATAAAGGCTGACAGCTGTTATTAAGACCAATAGGCTTTATAGTGCTTGCTAGTATAGCTCAGCTTTTTTCATATATTGGGCTGGCTAAGCGAGGCATAGCCCAGGGTAATCAACATAGCGCTCCTACAGAACACAAGCAGTTCATTGCTTCTAAACCCTATTAACAAAGATCTTACCTCTTGCTTAACCAAGTACAACAGCAACCATAGTATAACATTTTCACAAATGAAAAATAACTTAAAAGCTATGCTAATCATAAGTAAAGTATTTTAACTTGATTGAATATCTTTTCCTACTAGCAGGGCATCCTGCTGGTGTCCCAGATTGTGTCCCAAATGCTGTCTCTTTTTCCCTCTTTCAATTTGAAAGATGTTTCACTCATCTCCGCTTGAAAGCTGTTCTTCCTTACCTTATGTTCCCAACTTCTTCTGTAGCTGTATGTCTTATTCAGTGATGGCGAACAAACTTCAGATTTGTTCTCAGATAAAAGGTTCTTGGAAGACAATAAAGCAAACAAGAAACTATGCATAATGATGCAGGTTGCACTAATACACACTTTGAGCACAATCATCTCAACAGAGATGGTTTTTCAAATTGCAGGAGCACCAGAGGTGAACCCAGGAGATAATTTTTATCGAGAATTCTGTTGTTCTTAATCCCATCTCTGATCTGAGATGGGGTTTCACAACAGTTAGACAAGCCATGTGAACTTGCTTCCTCAACTCTTTTACCACAAGGCAGGAAAACCTGAATCTTTTGTGATTCCCTCAACTGAGCTTGACTCTTTAAGAGGCATGTAAGGACAGATTCAGTACCCTTTTTACTATTTTCAAGTATATTCCTTGGCATAACAGAGACAGATAAAATCTTAGCTGGAATTTTTTGATATAATAATGATAATAATAGCATATTAATAAGAATATTTTTTATAAGTGTCCTAGTAGAGGCATTAGGAAAATCCAGCCAAAATGTTTTCCATCACTACTAATGTTCCCAGCTGCCTGACAACAACTTTTCTGTACATTGATATGTATGAAATAAGATATTGACTTTAATATCCATATTTGCTTAGGTTTGGAATAATGAAGCCCTTCTAGGAATCACTTTTGAAATAAAAAAAAAATCTGTCCAGTTCCCAGAAAACACAGACATGCCTGTGCTGTCACACAGGTCTGTGCTTTGCTGTGCTGTTTGACAAAACGGTAAACTTTCCTGTCTGTATTTTCTAGTAATGTAAAGTTAAATAGATCACCTGAAGAACAAGCGCAAAAAGTTCAGCTCATAGGTACAAATAGTCAGAGCACAAATATTCCATTTTCTGAAAGGAGCTTTCTAGCTTTATCTGAGCCAGTAGTCTTAATGCAGGAATCACTGGGGTATTTTTACAGCCTGTGACAGAGAGGGAGTAAAATAGATCCTTATTATTGTCCCTTCTGGCCATGAACATCTACCTGCATGTGATAAAATTCCTAATATAGAAGTACTCACAGAAATACCTCTCTACTGCTCAGATCTCAAAACATACATTAGAAAAAAAATTAAAGCAATTGATCAGGATTTTTTCAAGCCTTTTTCTACTCACTGCACTTTTTTCCTCTCTGTAGTGCTGCTCCAGCAAGAAGGATGGAGGTTTCCCTACCAGTAGGCCATAGAACCTAGTATGTATGACATGCCTCTGGAAAATCCATGTCTTTTAGATTTAAATTTTCTCCAGCAGAAGAGAGAGTTGAACTTTGGCACTTTAACTCTCCTAGGGTGTTACAGAAATAACAGGATGGACTAGAGGTGATGACAGTGCCTGAGTAAGTGCTGGTGGTTTCTCTGAACCAAGGTTTCCAAGGTACTTTCTTGACGTCCTCAGAGAAGAGTCCAGGAAAGGGAGGAAATTAGAAGCCATCTTTATTACTCACCGCTGCAGACCTGGTCCTCAGGAGGAGGTGTGAGTACTCTGCTCCTGGGTGCTGATTGCTGCATAGCACCTAACTCCTGGCTGACCAAAGTCCTTCTTGTACTACATTCCACAAAGATGCAGTGGGTCTGCCCAGACTGGACATAGCTCACATTGGCTGTCTTTACTGACAGTCTTTCTTCCTGGTGGGGAAAAGCAGGGTTTTCCACCATTATGTGTCCTGGATGTAAGCTGCAACCAGAAATGTTAAGACAGACCAGGTCTCCCCATGGTGATCGATCAGGGCTAGATGTCTCTCCCAGTTGCATCTCAATTCCTGAAGCTACATCTATCCTCTTGCAAAATTATACTGCTAATGCCTTCAGAGCTAATGTGTGCTTTTATAATACATGTTTTATAGATGATTAAGTAGTTAATGTTTCAAAACACATTGACAGTAAGGTAAGCATAGCTAATCAAAGCTAGTGTGCTTTATTGTCGTGATCCTATTCTCATATACTTTTCCTGAAATCCCTTTCTGATCAGTGACCACCCAGATGGAGATACAGCTTTTTTGTCTTCAGACAGAGCCGATGACAGTCATTCATTTCTGACTAATGACATAGGAGACTATCTCAGGGGAGGGAGTGATAACATCACAAAATTTGAATAAATAGCCTCAAAGATTAATGAGGACAACTGAAGTACTTTGTCTTGCCTAAGAAATTGCTGGATAAGAACAAAAATGTACAAAATAACCCTCAAGATTTACAAGAGATCTGGACTGAATGGAAATACTTCCATTGACTTGAACAGGTTTTGTATTTGGCCAATTTGCTACTCTTTGCTTTTAGTAAAATAATACAACATAGCAGTGATACCTGTGGGATTTCCCTTTTCATACCTTCCACAAATCTCCTAACAAACAGCTCTGCAAAGTTGTTCAGTGATGATATTATGCCTGTATGATCTATATTGTCTGTCCTGAATTAAACGACCTTACCATCTCTGTTTCTCACTCATTAAAGCACTCTCAGATAACTCACTATGTAATACTACTGTGAGCTGAATACACTCAGAAATACACTTTTTATCTCTTGTGGAATGAATTCTAATTGGTAAGGAAAATTTAAATTTTGGGATTGCAATATTTTGCCAGTCAAGAAGAGAGCTAATTTCTCCTATCAATTGTATCTGATTGTGTCTCTCAGCTGAAATGAGGAAAGAAGTCATTCTGAACATTTTGATAATAAGTAATATCAATCAGGGAGGAATAATTACAGAAAAATAGAAGTAAATTAGCATTTCCTCCTGGCAGCACTGAAGTGAGAAATGAGTACATAGAAAAGGGTGTGCAATAGGTATGAAGAGTGTATTTGAGTGGAACATAAGTGTACTTGGAATGTAAAAGGGAAACAACAGTTCAGGGGAAAGTTTTAAGAAATATAGGGGTTTTTTTCAATTTAAATCTGCATCACTGCTGGACAAGCTGAGTGGTTACCCAGAAGAGAGGGAGCATCATATGAGTTTAGAAAAAATTACATTTACTTTTGACATTTTTTTTCAGTGGAGCGCTGTTGGCTTTAACATTTGCCCTCTGTTTCTCAATATGGTTGGTGTGAAGCTTAAAAATCTGTGTCCTATTTCAAAGGGTGTTAGGCAATTCAAGGATTTTAAAGTCAGGTGAAATGCTATTGTACTCCCAGTTAATAATAAATAACTTCCACAGCTCTACCTATGACATGACTGCCTATTCAAATCATCTGTCTAACATTAGCAGGTTATTGATGTGTTGATTGAAAGGATGCGAGAGGAATAATCCTGGGCCTGCTGAAGTCAATACATATTTTAGCACTGACATAAGTGGAATCATTTCTGCAGACTGAGACTAGATTGTGGAGACTTTGGTCTGACCGACTTCTTAAAATCAGAGCTGGCGCTGAGACACTAGAGTTGCTTCTCCAAAAATGTCTTGGGCTGTCCTGTAAAATGTTACATTTTAGCAGATTAATCCGTTTCAGCAATAATTGCAAATACATTTTATTCACCATTAAGTTCCACTTCTCTGAGAAAGCAAATGCCTCCCTCATATAAGATGCATGTCACACCTTCTGTAACAAATCGCCTGTGCTGATGTTTCTAAAGAGACTGGGAAAGGTAGGATTTGAAATCCCCAGATAGATGGAAATGGAAGGAAAGTAGCCATCTGCCAGGAAAACTCTTAATGGAAAATCTGCATGAACAGATGAAATGAATTAGGATAAGAGCCTTACTTGATGTAAGTAACTACTTTGATTTACACCATCACAAGCATATAACCTCAAACTTCAGTCAACAGGATTTGAGCTGGTGATTTCTCACAGCAAATGTTATACGCCTCTTTGAATTTTTATGCATCCATTTTAAAAGTACTATACCACATATAAAATAATATGAAAAATAGATGAATGACACCATCATTGTCAGGAAGAAATTCAAACAAGTACAGAAGGTAAAAAACACAGATAAATTCCAGGGATCAGATCAATTTTCTGATTACTAAAAATGGTTTTCAAAACCAGAATCTATCTCCACTGAAACACTTAGTAAATAAGTTTTTTTGAAAGATTACTGCTGTTAAAAATGTCAAAACAATAACTCTGTTTCAATCACTTTAGGAAATTTTAAAAATAACTACTAATAAAAATTGTCTCGTGGAATTAAGGAAGGGGAGCTTCTTGGGTTAATGCTTTCTGAAGTTTTGACTTCAGAACCTTAGAGATGAACTTACAAAGCATTTAAAAATAGGACTTATAAAAACGCTGAATAGATCAGACAACCACACTTCCATCAATGTTCACTGAAATAAGGTTCCATTAACTTCAGAAAAAAAGCACCTAGATCAATTAGATATTTTTTCAAAATAGTACATTTTGTCTCATCAGCAGTTCAAAGATTGACAGGATAAAATATTGCCATGTGCATCTTCTCTTATCTTGTCAGAATCTTCTTCCAGAAACTATGACCTTCAATCCCATAATGGCATCTATTCACATGGCCCCAGGCCACATTTACAGCCTAAACTGCAAGCTGTAGGTGCAGGATGATAATATTTCATTTTCCCTGATGGTTCAGTTTCCTTTAAAAAAAGGAAAAAAAAATACTTTTCTTAAGTCTCATCATTGCTTAATACAGATAAAGGTTACTAATAGATTTGGAATATAGAGTCGAACAAAATCTTAAAAATATTATTTGCAAAGTCGGTTATGTTAGAAACACTGTAGATTTTTCAGTGTATTCAGCAGAGACAGAAAAATGTCTGCCTAATTACTTTCTCTTCTTCTTTTAGTTAGAAAAAGACTAAAGAAATAAGTGAAGCAATGTCACTAGCAAACAACTAGTTTGGCACAACCAGTGTTTTAAATATGCATCTGCATATTAGGCAAGCAAAAAGCAACAATCAGTCTACTTGGATACTGACAAACATTCTGATTTCATAGAAATAGATAATTTCTTGCAAAAGACAGCACTTTTTAACTGTTAAACCAATCTTTTTCTAAAGAATAAGTATGCAGGATTACCTCTTCCTCTTTCAAACAATCAGGAAGTCACCAAATAAGTATAAAAATAAATTAATCCAAGATGTAGAATTTAATATTAAAGCAATTCACTATTTAAAGTTGTTTGAATCCATGTGAAGAGTTAGCAATATGCTAACAGATTGCTCTCTGTATCCACCCTAACACCATTGCCCATCCACTATTCACTTTTTAAAGCACTAGCTCACTTTACCGTGACAGCTCCATTTCTTTCCTATGTGATTAATAGAATATTAACTTGAGATAATTGAGTTCTGTAATTAACGTTCCAGACCTCTGTGCTAACATGAACTTGAAATTTAGGAGAAAACAGTTTTTGTCTCTCTGTTAATCACTTCTGGCAAAAGATAGTCCAAAGTGAAGAAGGAGAGAAAGAAAAAAAAAAAGTAAAAAAAAAAATGAAAGGATGAAGGAAGAGTAGAGATACTGGAAATCCTAGGTCTTATCCCACATAAACTTATTTTATCTTTCTTAAAAGCTACGATGTTCTTCAGATTAGTCTTATTTATTTCACATTATCTTTAAATCTTCTCAGAGACAAAGTTTATTTAGGTTTGATAATTTGAGAGTTTTCCTAAATCTAGAAAAGTATCTTTATTTATCTTGTACAATACTTTATTTCATAGAAGTAGGAAAGCATTTTAGGAGATATTTTACTGTATAAGATAAAGAAAAGTATTCAGTTTGGCTAAAATATTGTTGCAGAGATAATAATAATATTAGTTAAAAAAGTAATCTTTAAATAGAAAGATTACTCTTTTGTATTTTCTTACAATGGGAAAAATATTAGATATTTGGGGAAGCTCTGTTTTCTGTCAATATAACACTATTCCCCCCCCAATTCATTATTCATTCTTGCTAGCCACAGTATCCTGCATGAAACAGAATTCATTATTGTGCTAGAGAATCTACTTTTTCTTTCAGTTTGTTGTTTTTAGGATTTTATTCTTGCTTTTCTTAGACTGCTAGAATCATTTACTACTGCCATAAAAATATATATGCAAACACTTGAATTGCCTTATTGTTGAGTCTTAGACTTAGATATCATTCAGCCCACGGAATGGTAATATGCAGCTCCTCCACGATGGGTACAAGAGTCAGATGCAATCGTACCCATTTGCAGAGACACTCTGATTTCGCAGCCCAGTAACTCATGGACGCAGAAGGGCTGCCTATAGCTCAGCTATTCAACCACCAGCATCTCAGCAGACGAGAGGTGCCTCCCATACCTGTGCTCGGGTCTCCCACAGCACCCTGCAGTGTTATGCTCCTCTACTACACACAGGCACTTGCTGAGCTTCAGCCAGCAGAGGAAACGAAAGCAAACCCTCAGCTTTCAGAGGCTGTGACTCTCAACCCAAGACATCAGCTCCTCCAGTTCTTGATAATACCTAGTTCTGTGACCACTTAATGGGATTATTCCACTAAATAGCGATGGTGCAGACTTTCAGACCCCGTAATGGCATTGCTGTTTCTGCAGGAAGATTGATCTCCCTCTTGGGAGCTCCGACACCACAGTCTCTGGATCTCCCAGCCTCTGTGGAAATGCAAGTTACTGTTCAGCAGCCAGGGAGTATTTCCTGGTCCCATCACCTCTTCCTTGTGATCCTTTATCAAGATTATATAAACCATACACTGAAACTTCTCTAGAAAATCCGTAAAAGGATTCTAAATCACAGAAAGAAAGTAAATGGTAAATTATTAGCAAAAATTGTGTTGCCAGAGTCATCATTAGCCAGAGGTGCATTGTGTGTAGGACTAAGTTAGCTACTCCCTACAGCTAGCCACCATCCCATGTTACCAGCCGTGACACTTCCACACACACGGCAGAGGGACCATCCATAGCACTTCAGCATTGCCACGTGCAAACCAAAGTTGCACTCGGTTCTGTGAGCTGCGAGTTTCTGTGAGACACAAATGTTACCTTCTCCTCCAGGTCTGAAGACAGTTTGTGCCTTCTTATCTGCAAGTACAGACTGACACGGAAAGTCCAGGCAGGGCGCTCCACTGGCCCAAAACAAAAGAGCCGTTGACACAGAAGGCAAGTCTCCTACCCCTCCAAAACCCTTAAACAAGGACCTGCTATAACCTGGCTCCCTAGCTTGTAGTTACTGAAAATGTTCATCTCTAGAAATACAAGAATGATTGGCAAAGGAAAAGGTTTCCTTTCTTCTTTCTTTGCAACTAACATTCCTTTCCAAGCATAAATACACACCTGAGTCTTAGTTTATAAAAAACAGATGTGCTGAACAGAGCGAGATTACTCAGGCTGCTTTATCAAACTGCCATTTGCCCGTGTGTTATTGTGGCTCTGTGGATAGCTTTCTCACTTTGGGATTGAAAGAATGTGAGTTCAGTCCCAGAGTGCTATTCAATTAAAATACAGAACCCCAGCCAATATTTACATCTCTAAATGAACACACATCACAGACTAACCAGCACTAATACAAACCCAAACACCTATGGAAGACATCATTGAGCACATAATGACCAGGATGCTACCTTGAATAAAATTGCTACAGCACAAATGAGCAATTCACTGCTGTATAAAGACCTCTGAGATTCAGAGAAAGGAAATTGCTGGTTCACAAATTACCGTGACTCTGTTAAAGCTAGAGAGCTAATATTGTGCTCATCCACGTCAGTTACAAGTAAAGTTAACAATGTGGCTCATTAAAAAACAACAGAAAAATGTTAGAGCTAATAAAATTTTGACCAATAACTTTTGCATTGCACCCAAAGAAATTGTGATTGAGAGTATTTGGGGCTGATTAACCAGACGTGTTACTGGGCAGACACACAGAGGGAAGGAGGGAGTAATTGTTCCCCCTTACCTTAGTCCGGTGATTAGAAAAACCCTTAAGTCCCTTAGCATGCACTTAGATATGCCTACAGACATACATCTGTAAACCCATGTTCCGAGAGCAACTCCGAGGTTCTTCCCAGCCCACAGACTTTCTTCACCATAAGGTATCCCAGCAATATTTCTTGATAACCTGACAGGGTTCATCTTTACAATGTGCTGTAGCCATGCACCTCCTTACGTGGCTTTCTACAGAAGCAAGGGTATCTCTGAATTTTGATTCCAGTCATATAAAACAGATATATATATATATATACACACAACTCCCAATGTTACATTCCCTGGAGACATTTTAAAAATTACATCTGAAGAATTCAGAGGTTGCACTTTTGTGTGTATATAAAGATATATAGATATACACACATGTTGAAATGAAAACAACTATTTGCCACTGCTTTTACCCATCTTTCTTTACAAAAATAATTTTTCCAAGTTTTCACCTTTGTATTATGGAACATGACTCCTGCTGAGTTTTCTTTAATTCTGGATAAAAATCAGGCAGTCCATCCTGTGGATCCTGTAGACCAGCGGCCTGTCTAGTTTACTAGTGCGGGTGCAAACAAGGACTCTCACAGTGACCAAATCTATCACAGCTGCCTGGCAGCACAGAGGTGTTGACGAGCATCCTCAGAGGACGTCACTGGGATGATGGGAATGTACAGCAACAAGGACAGGAGGCAATGAACAGAGCCATTCAGCCACTAGTGCAATGCTCCCATATGGGGTCTTCCAGAACAGGACAGGAACAATTTTTCTGTGTCACATGCTCAGCATGAGGACAAAAAAGTCTTTCTGTTGGTTGGGTTTTTTTGAAGGGGAATAGGTTGGTTGGTTTGTTGGTTTGTTTGGTTTTTGTGAAAAATATTCCAGATTATCTAATTGTCTGAAAAATATGGTGTTTGTCCTAATCTCTATGGCATTTTCTGCAGCTACGTGATCTGTATCTGCTGTATCTCTGACGAATGCTGCCTCGTTGGAGGATGCAAGTCCTCCTCCTCTTACTTCCCTGGTTTTACTCCCAGCTTTGACGAGAGATTTCCTCCTCCCCCTGGTAGACTACT
The DNA here is from genome assembly GCA_008921705.1 of Burhinus oedicnemus. Lineage (NCBI taxonomy): Eukaryota > Metazoa > Chordata > Aves > Charadriiformes > Burhinidae > Burhinus > Burhinus oedicnemus. The sequence goes on from VFFE01007568.1 coordinate 159,195, forward strand.
AATACCTTTCTGCTAACAGCTAGGGTTTCAGTGATAAAGTTCGGCATCTTAAAATAAACAGCAGTTAAAAAAATTCTCAGTTAGCTTTGGTATGTGCCACTGCTGCCAGAATCACCCAGAGAGCCATAGCCCCAGAAAGCTGTCCCCTGAAAAACAAGGGGTCCTGACTGCCTCTGTTATGCCCTGTCACCTCTGTACTGTGCAGGACGTGTCTCTGAAGGTACAGTACTGTCTTTTCCACTCACTCATGGGACATTTGGGGAGGAACTGTGCCTAGCAGAGCACCGATCTCCCCTGCAGGCCCCACACTCATCATGTGTGGGAACCGCAACAATGGCAACTCCCTTGATGGTGTTAGCAGGAGGTAGGAAAGAAGATCATGGCGAGTGAAATTGAAAAAAGAGGCACGCAGGGTGACAAAGGCTGCTGAGAGGCAAAGGGAGGTGCAGTCAGGGGTTATGGGCTGGGAAGGACGGATGGAGTGGCCACCCCCTCTCCTTTGTGGGTGTAAAAGCATGCGTGCCACCAGCAAGGGGAAACATTACATACAGACCAGCAGGTTATAAGTTATAATTATACATTGGAGAGACAGTGACATCATCAACCAGCCAACACCAGCTGCTAATTATGGTGTCAATGGAGTCCCTCTGCAGGTATTTACAGCCTGCTTCTTCACAGGCACCGTATCCATGAATTATTCATTATACAGCCACCTCTGTTTGATTAGTCAAAATGCTCTCACAAAGTACAAACCTGGGCTTAAAGGTGGATTTTGCTAGACCTCATTACAGCTGTCATATAAATCTACCTTTGCAATTTATGAATAAGCAACCCATCAGTTTATCTTTTCTTTTCATGATGTACAAAACAAAGAAATTGGCATAGGAAAGATTTTCATTCCTGATACTTTTCTGTCTTTGCAAGCTAGTCTCTGAAAAAAGTAAAAACCAGCAAAATGGATGCATCTTTTGCACTTCTCAAATACTATCTGCCTGCAGAATAAAGATTTTCTGATTTATTATAGAAACGTATTGACACGAGGTAAGAGAAAAGAAAATAATGGGAGACATTTGTATGCTTTGGTAAAGTCAATTTAATTAGCATGTGAACCACACAGATAAGTATCATCACTTCCTAATGTACTCAGTCTGGACACAAATCAAACCAAACAAGGCAAGCTTTTCAAGCAAAATCATTTGTCACAAAGTGAATTAAAAAAAAACCCAAACCAAAGCCAACTACAGAAAACTCAGCCCACTCTATTATTGTTCATTACAGCCATTGCTGAGGGCAAATGAAACCATTCAGTTTAATCGGCCTCTCACAAAAGAAGTACTGATTCTTGTAACCACACTGAACAAATCATGTAATTTACATTACTGTCCTGAATACAAAACAAGTAACAACTTTACAAAATCTGAGCCATAAATCCATTTGCTTCTTTTTACTCATTCTATCCATGTATACAAAGAAGAGGTAAACTTTTTCATTACCATAGAGAGCCACTTCATCATTTCTTCTTATCAGGCTTCTCTCCACAAACCTGTCTTTTAGCCTGCGAGATCCTCAGGGAAGAGACAATCCTTTGTTACACATCCAGACATGGCAGAGGATTTAACTGAATAGGAAATATATTTTATTGAAAATTAAAAATCCTCTCTCAAAAGAAGATCTGACATCAAGACCTCTTTTTTTGGCCTGAAAAAAGGCAAAAAATAAAAAAATATTATTTAAAAATATGCTAAAATTTACATAATTGTAACTAAGCATTTAATTACTATATTTTACAAAAATAAATGTTTTCATTACCAACATTTACTACACCATTTTTGGGCAGGGCTCTTGAAATCTCCTTCCTCACCTGAGCTTTAAGCTTATCATATAGAGGGTGCTGCTTTAGCTAAACTGTGTCCCCAGTCCATTGGCCCACTTCTCCCACAATGCACTCTACTTGCTTCCTACGGTATTATGATGTTCACTCAAGAAGATACAAACATTGATATTGATCGAAAACCAAACATTAATCTCAGACCAGGAAATGTGAAAGACTTCTTTGTTCCCAGTAGGGGAATTATTCCAAGACTGATCGTTTCCCCCCCAAAAAAAAAATTCAAGCTCAGTGTTCTGCAAGCAAAATGTTTCATTAGGAATTTTCAATCAGCCTGCAATAACAGTAACAATGGTAACAAAAAGAACAAATAAAATAAATATTAAATAGTGTTATAAAACTATCACAATATTTTTATTTTAAATAAATAAACAATACAAAATGGGAAAAAAAGTCAATATTGTAAACGTTTGAAAACTGTACACTTGATTTGTATAGGTTTTTACCAACAGAATAAAAAGAACATATCTTCTCTCCTAGATCAAAGGCTGAAAGAAGACATGGGCTTACAAAGTAGTTCCAAAAGGAATAGGTCATTGAACAAAGCATTTGCAAGAAAATCAGTAGAACAGAGTGAGAAGCCTCACAGGGCTCTTCATCCCTCCTAAAAGTCTTTCTTGTAAATTTAGTAAGGGAGGTACCACAGTTTTACAGAACTGAAGGGAAACTGAAGATCTACAAAGTAGCTTGAAGGTAAAGGATATTCCATATTCCTAATCAACCACCTTGAGTCTTCCTTCAAACATTCTTGAAATTTCTGCTGCTGCAAAGGTCGTCTACCCCACGTGTTTAGCTGTGGTGTGCGGGTAAGCTCAGACACAGAAGTGTTAACCAGCTTTTACACTTTATACCATCTGGCCCTCCACCCTTAGGAATGCACTTTACTTTTGATACCAGCAATTATTATGGTCTGTTTCTATCTTGTCCCTAAATGAATCAATGTAAACCCTTGTGAAACAAAGCAATGTGCTACTAAATCAGGTTTGACCTTTTAATCCTTTAGAAAGTGTTAAGAGTTGGCTGCATTTCTAAATTTTTGGCAGTTGGTCAATAATATCTTTTTTTTTTTTTTGCTTCCTTAAGAAACTGTCTGGAGTTAATTATAATTATTCATATACTGGGACAAAGAGATGACCTAGAGTAAGATGAGATATTTTAATTGCCTCAGAGAAAAAAGAGTGTTTCTGTTAAATTGACATCACTGTAAATATTCATTCACTTATAGATATATTTATGTACAATTATTCTTAGCTAAAGGCAATAACTATGTTTTCTGGTTATTGGAGAAAGGCATCTGCCTCAGTAGAGCATCTAATCAAAGTCCTAGGCCAGAGTTCCCTTTTTAAAATACCTCCAGCATTATAATTTCTTCACCTGCAGAACCTCCCATTAAGAACAATCCAAAGATTGCCTAGGAAAATTGAATTAGGTATATTGATTTCTGCAGAGACCTCACATCTAGAGTTTATAAATGCATTACTGATGTTTCTTTGCAAAGAGAGAAAAGGTTAAAAATAAACAAATAGGAAGGAGCTGGTCAGAGAAAAGGAGCAGCACAGGACTTTATATCAGGCTGTGAAATCTCTTGACCTTCAGTGTGAAAACACAAAAATAAAAATCATTTATCAAAATGTCTTTCAATCCAATGATGTGAAAACCTCGGGGGTTTTTTTCCAGGAGTCTTTATCTTTCAAAATTTTCCTTTTACTGAGAACTATGGCTATTTTCTCTTTTAAGGTAGGGTATGATCCCTGTCCCATGTCCTGCCTGCACACATCACTTGCTCTAGTGAGGGGGGTGCATGCTGCACAGCCCTACACCACCACGCAGGCACATGAGGACAGCCCACTCTCAAGCTGCCTCCTGATCCCACTTGATTTTCTGGTCATTTTAGTGCCCACTCAGTTCCTCTACCTAACATCAGGGGGTACAACTTTGTCTTAAGACAGATGCAGTGCACAGGATAGGTAACGACTAGGTGACACGAACCCAAACTTCTCTGTCCTGTTGTGTACTTTAAGCTGCTGTAAAGCCCCTGGAGAGCAGCCCTGCATCTGTTGATGAAAGGTGGGTCTGGAGTCAAACACAGCTGTGGCCCATATCTGCAACACAGCAAGAGCTGCCCTCTCCCTCCCAGTCGGGACGGCAGTTGCTTCTGGAACTCTACATCGCAACCCGTGGAGGACTCCACAATGGAGCAGGTGGATGTGACCTGAAGGAAGCTGCAGTCCACGGAAAGCCCGTGCTGGAGCAGGACCTGTAGCACCATAGAAGACCTATGCTGGAGCAGTCCACTCCTGAAGGACTGCACCCCATGGAAAGGACCCACATAGGAGCAGTGCATGAAGAACCGCAGCCCGTGGGAGGACCCACATTGGAGAAGTTTATGAAGGACTGTGTCCCGTGGGAGGGATGTCATGCTGAAGCAGAGGAAGAGTGTGAGGAGTCCTCCCCCTGAAGAGGAAGGAGCAGCAGAGACAAAATGTTATGAACTGACCACAACCCTCATTCACTGTTCCCCTGTGCTGCTTGGTGGAAGGAGGTAGAGAAAATCAGGTGTGAAGTTGAGCCCAGGCAGAAGGGAGGGGTGGAGAGAAGGTGGGTTTTTTAGATTTTTTCTTATTTCTCATTATCCTACTCTAATTAATTGTCAAAAAATTAAATTAATTTTCCCTAAGTTGAGTCTGTTTTGCCTGTGATGGTAACTGGTGAGTAAGTTGCTTGTCCTTATCTCGACCCATGAGCTTTTCATTGTATTTTTCTCCCTGTCTTGTTGAGAACGGTGAGTGATAAAGTGGCTCGATGGGCACCTGGCAACCAGCACAGGGACATTGCTTTCCTGTGGATTGCTTTACAGGGGAGCTGTGTTAACCTGAATGCCCTGTATGGGCAAAGCAATGACAATGACCTGTTTACAATTGCTGTAGTGTTCCTTGCCATGTATCCCGACAAAGATACATGTCTTTAAATTCCAAGTACATAAACTTCCCTTTTCAAATAAAATATAAAAAAGGTTGGATAAAAATGTAACAGAAGTACCATTACATTTGTTTTAATGGCATATTCTTCTCTTACACCTCCTTTCATTATTATTTTGCCAGAGCTATTTTCAGATTCTCATATACTTCAAGTTGTTTTTCTCCTATGTGATTATTGCTTTGCAGAGCCGCACCTGAAATATTTAATGAAAACAGAAAGTACAAACACAGAGCAGAAACTGCATGTTCCTCCAGTGCTACCTGACCTCTAGAATTGCTTTACTTCTTCTCATTAATGGCTAAGAGAATAGTTAGGATAGCAGAAGAACATTTACACCACTAATAGGAGATTCCATTACTTTTAATCACAGGAGCAAACAGAAGATAGACCTGGGGTGAAGAAGACTCCTGCAAAGACTTTTCACAGGAGCCAAGATGCCTCTCCCTCAGAAGGAGGTTTCAATTTGCAGAAAAGAACACACATATAGAGGACAATAATCTGATAAGTATCTGAGCTGGATGGGGTTGCAAATACATTCCTCTACTATCTATAGTCTGTGTTGTATAAGACTTAATGAGCTTCATCTCAAAGAGAAAAGATGTGTCTGTTCATGGCTCCAAGCACTACTTTTGTAGCTCTCAGAATTCAAGCACCATCTTTCTCAATATGCCATGGCCCAAATATAGACCTGGTATGTGACAAGGACCTAAGTTGAAGGGCAGGCATTTTAATACTCTGTTTAAACTCTGCCTCTTTAATCTTGGATTCTGTTTCCCATTCCTTTCAACAACAGCAGTACTGAGTGCAGTGGGAATCATATGTGTGTGAGTCACTGAGAACCCCAGGTCTGAGTACAGAATAATGTTCTTTGGGACAAGGGACATCAGAAATACAGAGGAAGAAATGTTTCTGAAAGGTTAACAGCTGCTTGGTTGTCCCACTTGTATATATGGAATGATGGAAAATAAAACTTGTTTTTAACAAAGGGAAATAATGTAATGCAAGAAAAAATAAGTAACGGTCAAAATAGGTCTGTGTCTTAAAAAGATTTCTACGTGAGTTCATCTTGTCCCATGGTCTGAGAAATAACATTTACACGCAGTTTCTCAAGAGCAACTTCTCTTTACCACAAAGATGAGAGTCTTGTTATCTCAGAAGTTTTTGATCCATCTTTCCTGGATTTGGAACTTGTATATAAAATAACCACAGTAACTCTGACAGAGTCAGACAAGAACCTTCAGTTAATATCTTTATTCCCAAGAGTTTGCCAAAAAGTATATATCTACTTCTACTTAGAGAGTTCCACCTTCCTGAATATTTTCAGCCACTGAACAGAGACACACATACATTTTTGACATGGAAGTAACCAGATTGGTTTATTAGACATAGCTGCAAATCTTTGCAGTAAAAATACCTGCATCCAAGTTAATTGACTTTGTCTCCCTTTATGGTCAAGGGAGAAAAATGGGTGTCTACAGCATCCGTATTGTTGACCTATTTTATTTTTACTCTAGGATGAGTCACAATCTTGAAATGTCTATTTCTCTCCACCAACTACAAAAAGAGCACAAGACGTGTATGTGCCCATTGCAGTACCCTAAACATACTATTGGTATATTATTATCCTTTCATGACGTTTTCTTGTACTCTGCTTTCAAAGGCTGCAAAACACCTGTCTTTTATATTATTTATCACTCCTCCAAGTGTTTTGTCATCCACCTACTGTAACTAAGATTTTAAATGTTTTTCTTCCAGGATACAGATGAAAAAAATGTTAAACAGCACAGGGCAAGAGCGGATTTCCACAGAGCTCCACTAGAAACTCACCCATGTGATGATGAATCTACATTGCCAATGGCATTTGGAGACCTATCTGTCAGCCAGCTGTTAATACATTACAGGTATGTCATGTTGATTGTGTGTCACTATTTTTTTTTAATCGAAATGTCAGGCAGCACTAAGTCAAAACCAATAAAGGATTATATTACATTGACACTAATACTTTTATCAATAGATATCAAATTAGTTTGACAAAATATATTTTCCATAAACTGTTTTAATAGAAATTGATTATATTAGGGTCCTATCACAGTTTAAGGATTTGAATCCTCTATCAGTCGTTTTATATTTTTTCCTGGGGAAGTTATCATGGGAACAGACATATAACAGCTTGGGTCATTGTCACAGGCAGGATAGAATAAATGACAACCTACAGTGGATGTGGATACTGGAGTTCATTTAAGAACCTCTGAGATTAGAGCTTTTGACCTACTTGATTATCTCACACACACACTGCACTCGCTTGCTCCCACACCATTTTGCTAGGTATTGACTTCCTTTCCCATCAGGGAGATTGCTGCCCAGCCGCCAAGGTCGGGGTAGAAAGTCGAGCTGATTCCCACCATGCTGCTGCTCACACTTACCACTACCAGGGGTTACTGACTGGGTGTCCCCCAGCATTCATCTCCACACAACTGTCCCATCTTGGGATCTTTCCCAATCTCCAGGATCTTCACTATCTCCTTTCTAGGTCCCTTCTCTCCAAGACCTTTTTTTTTCTGGGAACCCTTATTTTCAGCACCAGTTCTTCTTTGCATCATCCTAAGCCCCTGTTTTTTCTGCAGTCTAAATAGCCTGCATGTCTAATAGTCCAGACACAGCGTGTGATCAGCACCCTAACAGGTGGTTCTGTTTCATGTCTCCTTATTAACTGGAGGACTCAGGACATGCCACTTTTGTTTAGTCCAGATATTATGAAAATTTACAACTAGCCTGTACCAGCTGCAGTGGCCAAGTAACCGGCTTCTGTCTGAGAGTTGAAAAGTTCAATTTTGGACACAGACACGCATATTTGATTATCTGCCACACATTAGTGTTTACAGAGCAAGCTATTTCTTTAACATACTTTCAGGCCTCTAAAACTTATCTGCTGTTTCATTATATTAATTAATTAATATTAATGGCCCAGAGAGATCTTCAGTCAGTTATTGCAGATATTCATATTTTCATATACAATAGTACCCAAATATAGTAATCTCTGCTCAACACCCTTTTTAGTCATTGTTGGGGTAGAAAATACTGTATCATTGTGATATAATACTAAATTTTCTTCCTTCTCCCCCCCCACCTTAAAAACAGAGCAGAAGAATTTGGTGACTATTTCTCCTTTTTCCTATTATTTTTCAAAATCCAAAATCCAACATTCCATCATTGTTAAGTTTCTATGGTATTTAAGACTCCTGTCCATTAGTGAGTATCCTTTATGGGATTCCTGTAGGAATAGTTTACAGTTCTTAGCTTCTGATTGTATGTGCTACTCTACATTTTGTTAATTTTACCATTTCTTTCAGCACAGCTGACAATGACCACAAGCAGAAGTTATTCCTTTTTGTACTGCTACCACTATTACTGGCTGTGGGGGCATTGAATGGACTGAGAATCTGTATTTGTTCTTTCTAAAACACCTCTTTACCTGCCAGAAGAGTTTAACCTTTCCTGCAGACTCCTATGCTAACCTTCCGTGTTCAAATTCCACTATCCCTTATTACCATCCTTCACCCCCTCATTCCAGTAAGAATGATTTAATGCTCAGATTTCTAATACTGGAGGATCGAGCTTGGGAGCACAACCACGCAGTCTTTGCAGAGAAAGAGGCAGAGAAATCTCCTGTTAGATCTGTTCAAAGCCACAAGCCTCCTCACCATTACCTTGCTGGAGAGAAAAAAAGCAGTCAGCACAGAAGTCCCCGAGTCCCACTACTGCCAAAACCAGAACTTGCAGCCACACATTAGCAAAACTCCTCTGTTGCTACTCCTTATTCATGTCACAGCTTTGATTGTGAGTCGGAGTCTCACCTGCATGTTTTTAGCGGTAACTGGAAGGCATTCGTACCATCAAGTAGACTCTCTTTATTGTCACATCTTTCAAATAAAATGTTATGTGGTGGTGGATAATTGCCAGTGCTGCTGGACCTTGAATGGGTGCTGACAGAGTGACACTAGGATGCTCCATCTGCGTGTCCTGGGTTTTCTCCAGTTGTCCAGGGAAAGCACCCTGCTCCCCCATGTCTTCCTCACTGCAGAAGCAGGTTTCACTCATGTGACATGGTCTGAGCTTGGTTTATTGTCCTTGTGCAGCTGCAGTGACCAAGCCCCAGACAGCACCAGGTGCACCTGTTCTATGTACTTTATTACCCTTTGTCCCAGTTCTTGACCCTCCTTTTCATTCTTGTACCTCATTTTCTCTGCCCCAACCTCTTCCCCAATAAACAACCTGCCCTGATTATGTTTTCCCCGCTGGTGTCAGTTTTGCTATCTCCCACATTAAGTATTTCTGATATTACTGTTACCTGGATAATCTTGGCCCTGCAGTGTGTTGCTGTTTCAGTTCTCCAGGTACTGCTTGGCCTTGGAAGATCTGCTGCCCTCCAGTTGTCTGTCAAGTCTGGCCATCTCATATAACTCCTCTTTAGCGAATTGTGAAATCCAGCCGAAATTCTCAGCTTCTCACCCAGGTATCCAGCATATCCAGTAATTTCTCACATCTGGTAGTTTTTCGTGGAACATCTTGTTCAGGTAGCTGAACCTCAGGCCAGCACCCAGTGAGTGACCTAAACATTGGATTGTAACCCTAAGAAAAGACAAAAAAAAAAAATAATACCTTCAGCTATATTTCAGAAACAAAGCAAAAAAGAGCTATGTTAATAAGCATTTCACTCTTGCTAAACTAACTGAAAGTGAAGATGCTGTCACAGGACAGCCTTGGCCTACAGAGGTAGGCCTCAGCTACCCTTGTGGCATCACAGGGCATACTGCCCTAAAGAAGTACCTTGGTTGATAAGAAAATGAAGCTGAAGCCAAACGAGACTCCGAAGACTTTTATGTGACTGGCTTTGCATCCCAGCAGTGACTGCGCAAGCAGAACAGATGAATTGGTTTGGGAAAAAGTTGAGACCCACAGTGGCAGTAAAGGAAAGAGGATTTAGTAGCAAGGTGCAACACAAAATAAGTTTGCATATAGAGTAGTTATGTAAAGAGCCACAAATTATATTTTTCTTACTGAAAACTTAAGAAAAAAATATGTGAGGAATGAAGGTTTTAAGCTAAATTACACTATTTCTCTACCTGATCATTATGGGATTGGAAATCTCAGAGGATTTTCTGAGTAGAGTCCCAGGATAATTTACTTTCAAATAGACAAACTAGGTATTAAATACTTATGAATAAGTGTTACAATGTCCCTAGAGTCTTTGCTGTGAACCAGCTGAAAAACTGGTCTTATAAAACAAAAATTGGCTTTGCGAAAACAAGGAAAGCTTCTTCTTTTTTTTTTAAGCAGGAAAACATTCTATAATTAAAGTGATTTAATTCCAGAAAGGATATTTACTTTACATATGACCATTAGCACCACAGAAATCAATCTCAGAAAAGTTAAGCAGTGCAGATAAAGCCAGGCACATAGAGCAGGGGAAGGAAGCTCTGTGAAAGACGAAAGGCTGAAAAAATATTTACACGTGTTTGCAATAGTTAAGTGATGTGTTGCTAACTGATGTTGCCAACTTCACATGATCTTACAAAAGTTCTTTACATAACATAGAACTAGTTTATCGAGACACCCAGCAGCCAGTCAGCTCCCGAGGCTCGCTCAGATGTACAGACTGTGATGGGAGCTTGCTCACGTGTAGGCATCTAGACATAGTTACAGATATTTAGGTGTGTTAGGGAGGGCTTCCTGTTGCCTATATACCAACCCTGGAATTCAAGTGGGATATTGTGGAGAGTCAGATCGATGGAGGACCTTTGGGAGACCTTCACAGTCCCATGCTAGCAGCTGAAAACCATGTGGGATACCTGAGGACAACTCAGCACAAGATGCCTTATGTTAGGACAACTGAATCCTGCCTCTGCTGTCTCAAACTGTTTGTCTAGGTACCACTTTGTAATAAGAAAGATAATGTTGTATTATCTAGAAGTAAAATCTAAGTTGCCTTTGGACTTAATTGCATAACAAATCTAGGGACATCATTTCAGATTCTGTCTGCCTTCAAATTAAATTTCAAGTGAAACACTGTCACATTTCCATATCAGAGGAAAAAATCAGGAGGAAACGAGTCCTGTGAGCCAAAAAAGATAAAAAGATCAGCTACATCCAGAGCAAGCACGTAACAGTGTAGGCTGTTGTGCAATTTGATAAAGCAGGAGTTCATTATCAATGACAATCTATTATTAGTGAAACAGACGGGAAAATCATGAAAGGAAAGCCATAACTGAAATCTTATTCTCCTAAGCAGAACCCTGAATGTGCTTTTCACTAGCAGAAGGTTATAGTTAATCAGTAGCTAACAACTTGGAATATCAGTAGGGACAGATGTTTCCTAAAATGTAAATAAGATGCATCTGAGAAACCATCATCAACAGGAATTTGTCTTTCCTGAATTAAGCATATTACTGATTTTGCTCTTTCTAATTACTCTATTTGCTATTAACTGCCCCAGCATTAAGGCAGAATTCATCATACGAATATCAGTTTCCTATGAAACACCATAAAAGCCTGGGTTTTTTAAAATATTTTATTTCATTTGGCAGCTTCATGTATAATAGTAGAGATAAATATTGTTGACTTTGAATTTTAATTCTTTGAGTTTCCTCTCTCTCTCCTTGGCAATAACTCTTTGATGCCCAGTGGAAAAAGAGTTATATTTAAATAAATTCTCCAGCAGAATCTATTTTGTCATTTGTAGTAAATTTAATCACTTTTTTCCTCAAGGGGATCATCCTGTGAGTTAATCTCACCTCTTAATTTCTTTTTTTGTTCTTTATTTGGCCCCCGAAGTACAATTTGTTGGAGTTTTTTTGTTGGGAAATACTTCACGGCTGGCCCTCTAACTGGTGCAGAATTGAGTTAGAAATTTTTATTAACATATTTATGCAATTCTAGCTTGTTTTTTGCAGTAATAACAACAACAAAAATTATTTAATAGAGACAGCTTAAAATCTCTGATTGCTTTATCTATTAGTCTCAGAAAAAAAATCTTAATGATATCAGATAAGGATGTGAAATCATTGTGATCATGAGTCATCTCTTGAGATTAAGACATATTACTCAGGCTTCATGGTTAGGTACAAAAAGCAAAGACCTCCATTTGATTGGGTGTGCCTTCAGGTAGGTCCTCCTCCTGTGGTTCAGCAAAAAAGCAAACCATCTTACTACCTTGTGCCAATACCTCTGAGAGTGACTTCCAGACCAAAGCTGTCTCCCACTTGTGAGTACCAGCCAGAAAACAGTGACCTCTCACCAGGGAAGGGGGAAGCCTTGGATCCACCTCGCCCAGCAGAACCAATGCATACAGACCTGCTATGTCAACAGTCCTGAAACCTTGGCCTTGTCCAGCAGTCTCCTGATACCCTGCCTGAAAGGATTCAAGTCACCATCTGCAAAGGATGCAGGTTGAGAGTTCAAAGAGTAAAACTTGCCAAGAGGATCTTTCTGGAGAGTTCAGTTATTAGTGTCTCTGCTCAAGAAGATATTCCTCACCCAACAACATATTTCTTTATTAACTGAACTGTTTACTTCTCTGCCTCAAAGCAAGTCTTCTTTTGTTTTATGACCATGTAGAAGTAGCTGTCATGACTACAGCTGAGGAAACAATACTGTAAGTATTTGGACTACTGCCTCTGGTCCATATTTCTTTTCATGTCACTGCTAGTCATTTCCTCTCAATGTACTTCTCTGTCTCCTTGGCCTTCAAGCATTCAAATGTTTTTCATGATAATATGATCCATTCTTTTTCCAGTTATTGGTTAGCCATTCCCTCATGAATCACAGACCCTGGAGGCAAGGGGGAAGGTCTGGAGAGAGGAAGACTTTCCCTCAGTTGAGGAGGACTGGGTTAGAGACCACTTGGCCAACCTGGACATCCATAAGTCCATGGGCCCTGATGGGATGCACCCGCAAGTGCTGAGAGAGCTGGCAGATGCTATTTCTAGACCACTTTCCATCATCTGTGGAAGGTCATGGGGAACAGCAGAGGTGCCTGAGGACTGGAAGAAGGCCGACATCGCTCCAATCTTCAAGAAGGGCAAGAAGGAGGACCCAGGGAACTACAGGCCAGTTAGTCTCACCTCTGTCCCTGGGAAGGTAATGGAGCCACTTGTTCTGGATGTCATCTCCAAACATGTTGAAGAACAGGAAGTTATTGGAAGTGGTCAGCATGGATTTACCAAGGGTAAATCATGCTTGACCAATCTGATATCCTTCTATGATGTTATAACTGGTTGGCTGGATGAGGGGAGAGCAGTAGACGTCATCTACCTTGACTTCAGCAAGGCTTTTGACACTGTCTGCCATAACATCCTCATTAGGAAGCTGAGGAAGTGTGGGCTAGACGAGGAGACAGCGAGGTGGATTGAGAGCTGGCTGTGTGACAGAACTCAGAGGGTCATGATTAATGGAGCAGTGTCAAGTTGGAGGCCTGTAACCAGTGGTGTCCCACAGGGGTCAATACTGGGTCCAATCTTGTTCAATATATTCATCAATGACCTGGATGAGGGGACAGAATGTATCCTCAGCAAGTTCACTGATGATGCCAAACTGGGAGGGGTGGCTGACACTCCAGAGGGCTGTGCTGCCATCCAGCATGACCTGGACAGGCTGGAGTGTTGGGCAGAGAAGAACTTAATGA